>JBAMIG010000004.1:8045759-8061359 GCA_037177335.1 Kiunga ballochi
CCATCCATCCATCCATCCTTCCATCCATCCTTCCATCCATTTCAGTGTTGGTTCTGGTACAATCACCAGCAAATCTGTTTCATTGCAAGCTTACCTTTATAGCCTCTTAGGACTGCTATTTGTGATTTATCTATTGTTTTTTTTTTTTTGTAAGAAGGTTTAGGAAAACAGATGCACAGATGAACAGGATGCAAACTTGAAAACACGCCTTTTCTAATATTCATCCACAGCTGTACCTAATTCTTGTAAGTTAGGTCAGACAATGAGACCAAATGTGAAAAGTCCATGTTTAATGTTAGTTCAAAGGATATCAAGCTTTTTTCTTTTATGACAGCATTTCAACCCTTTTCAGTAAAACTGATGAGTGAGGAATTGTATTTAGTAATTAGGACAGTTCAATAGTTTTATTGTGTATATATCACTATGTAATGAACAATGAGGCAATCTGCCTGAAAAGGTTCAAAGGAAGAAACTAGATTTATTAGATGTCTGAGCATGACAGCGTTGTTCTTTAATATAGTTTATCTTAATGAAAAAGCACAGATTATAATGAATGGGTGGACTTATTTTGTCATTACTTTGTTAAGCTTTAAAAAGGTCTCATGTCATTGTCCTGTGAGTTGTTTTGCATCATTTAATAACAAATTGATTAATTTATGATACTTTTTTTCACAAATTGCTGCTAGCTACCTGCAGATCTACTGAAACAGAAATGTGATATAGCCTTAAATAAATTAACACAAGTTATTTAATTTCCATTTCAATTTCCATTTGAAGAAAAAAACAATTGTATCATTAAATGAATCAGATTAAGGTAATTAAAGGCAATCTGGGAAATATTTCAGTAATGAGTACACATGTTAAAATAGACTTGGCAGAGCTTGATAGACTGTGGTTGTGTTCATTGGCCTTGTTTGGCCTGAAAAGAGCAACGCCATCCTTCAAGATTAAAAAAAAGGAAAAGTTTCAGTCTAAAAAAACTGCACAGGGAGGCAAATTTGGTATTTTTGGATCAGAACTACCTGTCTTTTTTTTTTACCACCACTGGATAACTTGCAGAAATCATATGTTGGGTGCTTGGCAACAACAAGGCCAAGGATATCACTATTACATCAAGAATAAAAAGACAAATGCCAGAAATGAAAGGTTAAACTTTTTATTTGTTTCTAGTTGCAGCAGAGGAATTCATTAAACTTTTGCTGAAAAGCCTGTAAGATTAAAATAAAATGTATTAAAATATGCACAGTATTTTGTCTTTTATGATTACAGATTCGGATAAAAAGATGAACTGAACAGTGGTTCTGCAAAAATATTAACACTGATGATGATTGTCCTCTTGCCAAGGTTTACATGTACGTATGAGTCATTCATATCTGTATATTTGTTTATGAATAAAATAAATAAAAAGTGTGTTTTCTGTATTTCACTAGCTTTATGAAAATGACCAAGGAGCAAATGTTTTTCTTAACGTCCTAAATAAACAACTTTAGCTATAATTGCACTCTAATCAACTGAACCCATGGTTAATCATTATTGAGGACTATTAAATTTGAATCCAGACACTACTGAACTTCTGCTAGTATAAGTTTTTTTTATGAAGAAACTAGTCTCTGTTTTAGAACAAATAAACTAAATTATTTATATAAGATTTAAATTTTCTTTTTTTCATTTATGAATGAGAATAACTAGATTAAATACATGAAGGATTTGAATTTTTTCCAGTCTTTACTGATAACTTCAGCCACCTACTTCATGACCTTTCGACCTAACCTCAAGCTTCCTGAACTTCCTTTAAGTTCCTTTTAGTTTTTGGTCTATGATTTAACTGAACTGAGTCTGTCTAGTGTTTTAGACCTAGTTATAATATTTTGTCATATTAATGAACTTTTTTTTAAATTGATTTATTGGATAAAATTAACTATACCAGCTCTGTCTCTTTTCTGCTGTTGTAAAATAATCACTCACTTACTATGTATTGAGTAATGAAGAGGTGATCAGATTTGTTAGTCTAACACTTCACATCACAGTTGGATTTAATGAGATGCAGGGGTTCTTTGTGGAAATAAGATACCTTACACAAGGGAAACCCTCAGAAATTCATCTATACAAGCATGCAAATAAAACACTTCTGACTTCTATGAAATGAAGACTGAAGGTTTTGGTCACAGTTTAACAGACTGTGAGAATACTACATTAAGCCACTGCAGTCATTCAGTAAAGCAGGGTGATGATAGCATCATTGCTTTTTCTGTGGCAAGAGCTGAGAAGACAGTCAGGATAGAGGAAAAAACTGTTTTGTTAACCCCTAAATCAGTTATAAAGATTTGTTTGGGTTTTAAACATACAGTATTAGATTTTTCCAGAGTGACTTTTTTGCCAAGTTAAATAAAAATTATGGACAGAATTCAAATCTTATAAAAATATCTGTTGAGACGCCGTTTGGACTTTGATATTTCTGTCTATTAAAGGGGAGAAACATCCAAGAAAATGAACCAGCCATGGTTATACAATGTGATTAATACCTAAATTATTTGAGAAATCTGAATACATTTTCATTTAAAACAGTTACAAAACACACTAAAATGCATATTTTCATCCTGCCCTGTTGACTGATTTTTCAGATCATTTGACTGAATTCAAAGATTAATCGGAAAGCAAATCTGATATCTTGTGGACTTTTACCTCTATTTAAAACAGCTGCTTACAGAGACCAAAGTCATCTCTGTTCTCCTTTAGATTGATTGATTTATTTTTCAAAGATGTACAAAAAACATAACTCATTACAATAAACCAAAGTTGTAGGAAATGATATGTAATGCTCTTTAGAATCACATTTCACTTTTTGTCATAATGGAGTCATTTAAGACTTTCCCAACCTCCGTCCTCTATCAGGCAAATGAATGTAAATGAACTGCCCCCTTGCATTTGCCTCTTGAAGGCCTGATGGGAAATTAGAGTGGTGTCTTACAGCACATCTTGCAGTCTATCCTCAGGTCTTAGTGACACATCTGCTACCACAGAGGTGACAGCTGCTGCTGCTACTTCTCATCAGGACCCAGAGGAGACAGCAGCTAGTGCAATGGTATGAACAAAAACATATTTGTCATGATTATAAGCAGATTACACTAACAAGCAGCATAGATGGAACAGTGGACCAAGCCTTTAGAAGAACAGTAACATGTTTTACAAGCACAATATATAGAAATAGGATTTTGTGGGCGCATTAACTGTGATGTTTGACAAAATTTAGACAGTGCTGTCAATAGCTGTGCTAACTGGATGACAAAATGTGTTTCATCATTTTATAAAATAGACATTTTATATGAAAAAAAAGCTTTTTGTTGGGTTTTTAGGGCAAATATGAAAATTACACATCCATTTCTTCAAAGCAATTGATTGATTTTGAACTATGCACAAAAATGATCAAGATGATTTGAAATTATTTGGTTAAAGTTCACCAAAAATGTGTGTGTTTATGGTTTAATAAGGCTGAAGTCAGATGTCTGGGAAAGCTGTCCACTTTGCTGCCACAGCTGCACAAAAAATATTTGTATACGTTAACACTGTCACATCCGTACATGTCTTTTTTCATACTAACAAAAGAAGGGTAAACTTTGCCTATGTGCATATGATAAATTCAGTACATGTTCCCATGTCTTATATTTAGCCTTTGCACTTGTTTCTTGTAAAGTTACTTATGTTTTGTTTATGATACGAACAGAGATGGTTAATCTCACAAATCAACCCAAGCACACCAAGCCCACAGAAATTTGACAGATATTATTTCATAGCGTAACTATTTACATACTTAAGCGCCACTCAGTTCAACAACAGAAAATATTTTACAGCAAGGCACAAAGAGCTCTTCATTAAATACTTTTGGTAAATGTGCATAATTGCTGCCTTTTTGCACTCTTAAAGGATTTAGTTAATTTTCTGAATGCATGTCTGAAATGGGAGTCTAAAGTTTTTCATTTGTCTTTTTGCCGCATCTAAAATAAAGAAGAAAACAAATGGATGATAAGAAAATGTTTTCCAAAACATTTTAGATTAAAGTGCAAATTAATTTAATGAATTACAACAGTCTGGCGATGAAAATATACGTTTTAAGTGGGTTTCATTATTTATTCAGTCTACAATTGCATTCAGATAAATGGTTGCAGGACCACTATAACTATTTTTCAGTCTTCTTGAACATTTTGATGAGTTTTCCTGAAGATAAAATACTACTGACCCCAAATTGGCTCATTTTTAGCTGTGCTAACTGGTAAGCTTTCCTTTTGACTTTGACACCATTGTTAAGAATAGTTAATACATTTTTTTGTGAAGCTGTAAAAAACTCTGCCAGTCATGTTTAAGGGGCTGATTTATTCAAATGTGGTGTGTTTATTTTGCTCAAATGTGTTCTTTACTAACCAATATTACTTAATTATGCCATGTTTTCTTATTTATTGATAAAACTTGCTATGTATGCAACTTTTTTATTTAAAACAGAAGCAAGAATATCAAAAGGTTGCTCATGTGCATGTATGACATACATTTTTTTGTGGCTCTCTGTCCACTTACCCTGTCCCTATACCGGGCTTTGGCCTGCAACACTCTTAATAATACCCAAAGGCAAGCATGAAATGCATCACAAATTGATACAGCATTTCACCCTATAATAAGGAAAAAACATGCATTCTTGCACAACAACTGCATTTTACATTTAGCTCTTTAAAAGGGTAAAAGAAGTAAAAAGGTGGAACAGAAATAGTTTAGCATGTTAGCATAGTTGCATAAGAAGGGGGACATGGGCACTGAAGCTGGAATAATTATATATTTAATGCCTCACTCAGTCTTTATAAAGCTGAACCAGCACAGAGACCACTCACACAGGCTCATTAGAAATGAGGAGCATACGTTTTTCTTTTCTTTTAAGCTGTATGTCCTTGATGTTATTTTATTTATTGTATCATCCCAAATGCAGACTTTGGTTGATGCTAAATAGAAAAATTTGCATTTGCTTTTTAAAAAATCCTTTAATTTAACAGTCATAAATCCTTTCTGACCATGTGATGCTGCAAAGAGTGTTATTAGTGTTTGTCCAGGGGCTTTACAGTATATGATGATATTTAGATGCAAAAACATTTGGCACAAGAATATTCAAGAGATTACTATTATCAAGTTTTCTGTATTGCATGGTTTAAAGCAGGGTAAGAGTAAAGCCCATACACGTGGAAAAAATCCCAACTTCAAGGCAAGGTCATTTTATTTGTATAGCAGCTTTCATGTACAAGACAATCAAACATTACATAAAAACTTTGCATACATGTTGTAGGGAAAAAACAGCATCAATAAAAAAAAAATCACAATAAAAAACTATTAAATTACTTCTGACAAAAAGGGTCCTGAGAATGCACTGTTTCCAAAATGAGGAGCATAATAAACAGTTTTCTGAACTGATTTTCTGATTCTTGTGTTTTTTACACCATTATATTTTTGTTTGAAGTATGTCTTAATATGCCAAGTATGCCAACTTACCTAACTCATTATCAGTTTTATAAAACAATTTAATGGTTTAAATAAAAATAGGGAAAAAAGATTCATAAATTAATGAGACCAGGTCAACAAATATTTTGGAATTTTAAATTGTAATATTCCGAGGTGCAGTGAACGTAACACCAGTAGGCGGAGCCAACGTGGACCAACAGGAAACAGCGTCCAGGGACACGTTGAGTTACAGAAGACATGCTAGCTTCCTGTCTGAGAAGAAAAGTTGATCTTAAAGCGGTTTGATATTGCTGAATTTACTGCTATCATGGTATGTTTACAGCTATAGAAAGGCAAAGGGACTGTTACTGTTTTATTTCTCCTTTCTGTGCCTTATTTAGCTTTCTGTGCGACTTCCAGCGGCTGTTATTGCTGTAATACGTATGATGTTTGAGTCAACAACACCTAAGATATAATGGTAAACATACTGTTAGCTGGATCACGAATTAGCTACTTAGCCTGTCTTGTTTTATTCCAGGTAGTTGATGACTCCGACACTGTAACCCTTTTTCGACTTAAGGGGCCTCTGGAGTTGAGATGTCAGCTGGATAGCACTGACGGTGCGTTCATGGACGT
This sequence comes from Kiunga ballochi, assembly GCA_037177335.1. Lineage (NCBI taxonomy): Eukaryota > Metazoa > Chordata > Actinopteri > Atheriniformes > Pseudomugilidae > Kiunga > Kiunga ballochi. The sequence continues at coordinate 8,051,868 of JBAMIG010000004.1, forward strand.
TTTTCACACACACACAAAAAAAGGGTGCTTAGGTTTGTTAATGATAACTTATACCAGCAACCAGCTTAAATGTTTTAATGTAAATGTTTCTTTTATGCTTTATTTTAATTTGTTGCTGCGTATCTCTGGGAAATTGTAACATAAATGCGGTATTTATATACAGTATAGCATCAAAAGCAAAGTAAACATAGGCTACTTGTTTCAGTACCAGATATTTTCAGGGCTTTAGATAAAGTTAGTTTATGAATCATACGTTTTTCCAACCCCGACTTTACCACACTCACTGTATTCATTTATTTCCAGCACTGCTGATGCAGAAGGTAATCTCAAAGACATTTGAGGCCCTTCGCTTGCAGGCGAAATCGGAATATTGTGTTTTTGCTGTATGTGACAGTCCTGTCATTATTTGGCCAAACAAAGGGGTCTATGAGGCAATACCACCAAATACACCCTGTGAAGATGTACATCAGTGGATACAGTAAGTTGTGTTTTGAATTTCCCTGCTTTTGCACATTATATGCCTTTATATTTCACTGCACTAGAAAAGCCTATTTAATTTTTTTCCCTGTTTAATGACTTTTAGAATAGAATATAAAGTACTTTATTCATCCCACATTGGGACCTTTATTTACTCTATTTGAACTTTTTTTTCATTTATTGTTCTGTCCGACCAGTTTAAATCATGTTCACACTAAATCTGTATTTATTATTTAATGATTTCAGACTGGAGGAGCAAGAAAGTGGGGGGAAGCGGTCAGCAAAAAAGAGAAGCAAAAAAGGTTTGTCTGTGGTATGTATGTGTGCTGTTTTAAATAATGATTGCTGGTTATGATTGTATGCATTTCAATGAAGAAGGAAAAAGAAAATAGTATATAAAAGATCAAGCTTACTGTTTAATAGTCACTGCTTATGAGTTATAACTTCAGCTGTGCATTAATTACCATATAACTTCCTAGTTCAGCATGTACTAAATCCATTTCCCAAAGTTTGATGACATTTTTTTATCTTGGTGTATTTAAGTTGTGTGTGTAAGCTTGTGGTTGACTCCGAATTCACACTTGTCATTTAGAATGTCATAAAACTTCGCCTGATGATGGAGGTGACGAAGCCAGGCCCCCTTTCTGCACCAGTCGTCAGTAAAACCTTCCAGAAATCTCATTTTCTGTCTGCAACACTTTCTATGGACTGTGTTGTGCGTTCCAGCTGCAATGACACAATCAAAGAGTATGTCTGGTCTTAAATGTATTTGATTTATTACTAGTGATCAGACTTTGTAAAACTGACTAAGATTAATCTCTTTAATTCTTTCTTTCCGTGATGCAGCGCTTGTGAACAACTGATGGAAGCGCTAATGCACCAGTTGTGCCAGATGGAGAAGTTGATCCTGCATTCTGTGAGGGGAACGACTTTGCTTGTACCCGAGCCACTCCACTTTAACCTTCCTGAGCCAAAAGGGCTGGTGACTGTGGTTTTTCCAGCAGGAGTCCCAGATAAAGAATTGGAGACCAAACGCCGAGTATGATCCTAATTTTTTTTTCTATTTTAAATATAATCTCCCTATGGTAAAATTTCCTTTTGCATCCTTTTTTTGTTGAAACAAATAATATAAGCCAATAGAAAGTCAAATTCCCCCATGTCATGTGACATTTTTTGCACCTAATTTTGCACAAACTTGTTTGAGCAGGAGTTGCATCAGCAGTATGATCTCCCAGATGACAGGCCTTACTTCAGAAGAGCCAACGCTTACCACTTCCCTAATGAGCATTATAGGGACGGTTATCTCCGAAACCCTCATGCATATCTCATGCATCCCACCTTGGATAATGGAAAGGTACTTCACAAGTTTCCACCTTTAAAAGATAGAGATGGATTCCCTCTGCTTGTAAACATAATCTATGTTTACTTTTATGGTTTTTTTAAGGTGTATTTGGTTCAAGGAACCTACAGCTACCACCACTACATGCAGGACCATGTGGATGACAATGGCTGGGGCTGTGCTTATCGCTCGTTGCAGACCATCTGTTCCTGGTTCCAGCAGCAAGGTTATGTAGAGCAGCGTGTTCCCAGTCACAAGGAGATCCAGCAGGTAGAAGCTCTGTAAACAAATCAGCATAGTAAATATGCTCACATATAGCATTTATCTGAAATTCAGTGATATCCAATATGCCTTCCTCTGTTTGGATAATTGTTTTTCAGGCTTTAGTGGATGTCGGTGACAAGCAGACATCCTTTGTGGGATCACGTCAGTGGATTGGATCTATTGAGGTTCAGGCTGTTCTGAGTCATCTGCTTGGGATCACTTCCAAGATTATTTTTGTGAGGTAGGATGACTTTCCTGGTGATTATATGTAAAGGAATGATTTGGAATAAACTTATAAATATTTTTTTTTCAGTCAGGGATCAGAGCTGGCATCCAAAGGCAGAGAACTGGCAAATCATTTCCTTACTGAGGGAACACCTGTCATGATTGGTGAGCCGAATTTAAAACATAATCAATTAATAATAATTACAAAAAAGCCCTGTAACTCAATCTCAATTCTAATACTTTCTGAAGATGTACTTGTTTAACTTTGACCTGTTCAGCATAAAATATGATGCAATGTTTTATTTGACCTAATCTGAGCCAAAAAGCAGGAGTTCGAAAACATACTACAACTGCTTTACCAGGAATTAAGTCAGTAAACAGCAGCTGTTTGCTGCAAATTGTACTTTATTATTTGATCATCAACAAATGAAAGCACCTTATAAAATGATTTGCTTGTTGACATAATGCCAAAGAGGGAAGGCTTCAAGAAGATAACTTTAGAGTAACAACTGTTAATGTCTGTCAGTCTGGGAAAACCATCATTATTATGGTAAAAAAAAAAAAATTCACAATTGGGAAAACATAGTGGATCAGTGTCAATCTTTCCTGCAAGTAATCTTTAATACCAGAAAAACTGTACATTGCTAAAAGAATTTGCAACAATAAAACAAGTTTATTTCAGTTTTGACAGGAGGCATTAATTAATGTGAGTAAAATAATAATAAGGCTTGTTTGAAAGAGCTGTCAAAACATAAAGAGAAATCTAATTTGTGTTTTTTTTAAGTAAAAATTATTAAAACAATCAAAAACAGATTTAAAAATTGGGTGATATGACAAACTGGCTTTATGAATAATATTCTATAAAAAAAACATTGTATTATTCTGTTAATCCTCATTTATTGTAGATCACTTGTGGTTGAGTGGAAATTATAACTTGTTATATATCATTCATCTTTCATTGGATTATCTTTTTTTAAAGTCATCTCCTAGGATGTAAACGGCTATCCTTCAAATAAAGTTTTCTTTTTTACATGAGTGTTTTCATTCACAAAAAAGAAAGTTACCTTTCCTTTGCTTTGTGCTGCAGGTGGGGGAGTATTGGCTCACACTATCCTGGGTGTGGCATGGAGTGAGACCACTGGGCACATTCGCTATCTCATCTTAGATCCACATTACACCGGAGCAGAAGATCTACAAGTTATTACAGACAAGGTAACTAAAAACGAGCAACACCAACTAATGAAAGTTTCTAAATGCAATGCTAAACTTAAAATGAATGTTGTCTTTCTCAGGGCTGGTGTGGCTGGAAAGGAGCTGATTTTTGGGATCAAACTGCATATTATAATCTCTGTTTACCTCAGAGGCCAAGGATCATCTGAACTGCTGCAAACTTACAACCCCTATCTGTCTTGTACAATTACGACTCTTTTGATGGACTTTTAGATAATTTTGTTCAAGCCCATAAATTCTTTTCTAGCAACAAATCACACAATCATAAATTAATGCAATATTTCTTGGAAAAAGAAACGGGATTACATAATGTACCTTCTGTCCCTTGCATGAGTTGATAGGAAAAAAATGATTATACTCATTTTAAATAGAAAATAAGTGCATAGCAGAGTTCTGGTTGTTTGTTCTTGATTTCTAAGACAAACAAACCCACACTGGTGTAAAAGGTTCATTTAAAGTGGAGATTAGTTGTATTTTTAGGGCCCATTGATGAGAGATTCCTTGTGTTTAATTGTACAAAACAAGGATTTCACAAATGCTTAAACTACATCTATTTTTGCATGCTTTTAGTTCTTTTTTTTCATTCTGAGGAATTACTGTCTTAGATACAAAATGAGATTCGTGAGGAAGCATGTTAAAGTTGGCTGCCTGTTATCACAAAGGTCTCTTCTGCACACCCAAAATCCATTATTTGTATAATTCTAGTGAAGGGTCACAGGCAGCTGAAGCCTGTCCCAGCAATCACTGGGCAAGAGGAGGAGAACACCCTTGACAGGTCACCAGCCCATCACAGTAGTTAAATACATTTGTGAAATGTAATCACATCACAAAGTGTTTGAGTCCCTGTAATGTATATTTTCTGTTCTTTTTTCTTTTTTTCCTATTACAGATGGGTGGAAATATCCATTTTAATGATTACGTTGCAATAAATGACTGTAATCCCCACTTAATTGTGGCAATCATGGAAATATTTCAAGGACTACCACTCTAGATATCCTTGCTCCAGTTATGTGGCCTAGCCAGAGATGCTCTGATTTCATCCAGAACTGCACTGTTTGTCAGTTCTGCTGTATTTGATCTTCTTTTTCATTGGAAAGTAATTTTGCAAGCTTAAGAATCAGTCCTTTTTATTTCGATTTCTTTGGGTTAATTATCTACAGTGGTCTGATACAGAACCCCCTTTCTGTCCTCCCCCTTTCAGTCCCCATATCCACCTCTCAAGCAGGTTCCATTACAGTGACCAGACACAGGTTTATATAGTAGAGTTCCCCAAGTGCTATTGTCCTAGGACATTGGCATTTCATGAGTGTGTCACTTCTGGGTCTATGTTATTAAGAGTAAAGCCGTGACAAATTGTAATTTCAGGGGACGCTCCTCCAGATAATCCCCTTTCTTGTTAATGGAGATGCACCAGAGGGAACAGTTACTTTGCGGTAACATGTCCCTGTTGAAATCCACACTGTTCAATTATATATTTTTAAAACCTAACTTGATCCGTAAAGATAAAAATTAGTTGTGCTTTTGATTTCCTTTTGTTTTCTTATTCCTGGTTTTTATGTGAACAATTCGAGACCAAGTAAAAAACTGGGTAAAACTACATCAGTGACCTGTTCGTTTTGAAGAGAATAAAGCTAGTTTAGAATATAATACAAGGTGTGACGGTAGCGCTTGAGCAATTTTTAAGTTTTTCTAAATACTGGAATGATTTAATCTTGAATGAATTAATATAATTTGCGTTTCCGAAATTCATCGTCCAAAATAAATAATTTGGTGCTTGATTTCGTATTCATATGTGTCCTACGTAGCAACCGTTGCTAGGAAGTGACGTTGATTAGTTGCTTCCATTGGCCCACTGGTTACTGGGCATGTCTCTTTTTTCTTGCTAACGGCTATTTTAGCTTTTCAGTGTAAGTTAAGCTAAATGTACTGGTACTGTCTGTTTATTACAAAATGAATAACATTTTAAATGCATTTTAATATGAAACACGGTCTTTTTTCGACAGGTAAGGTTTTCTGTCGTATCTATAGGTCTTGCTAGCTGGCACTTGATCGAGTTAGCTGCTGAAGTGTGTATCAGTGTTTTAAGTTAGCAATATGATGTTTTGAAAAATGGCTTGTAGTAGGCCTATGTAGTAAGATTATGTTTATTGCTGATATTTTGGCTGGTCGGTCCAAAAGGTCTCGCTAAATTTATTTACAGCAATAAAAAACCCAAATATTTATGTTGCAAATATTTGTTATGCTGCCAGCAATTTGAAAAATGATCCTTTTTTCTGCACTTTACAGTTTAAGAAACAAAGCTTATTGAAACACGAGATAACAAACATGTGCAGTGTTTGTCACTTTCTGTTTTCTTTGACTATTTGTTAACGACACAGTCCCCTTCTAAGTTTTTGACAAAAAAAAAGTACACCTGAATGTAACCAATCTGTAGGAGGACTACCAACATCAAGAAGTGATTTGACTATTTAGTTACTTTCAATTCAAGTCAAACTGACCTTATAAATATCCATCCATCCATCCATTATCTACCGCTATGTCCCTAACGGGGTCGCGGGAGGGCTGGAGCCTATCCCAGCAGTCAACGGGCGAGAGGCACCTTATAAATATTTTTTTTAATGCATGTAAGGGGGTAAAACAGCCTGATCTGATTTACACTCATGCTTTACTCTACAGGCTACCTTGTTGGAAAAGGCTGCCATGTTCAGCGCCCGTGAATTAGAGGGTGATGTTGATCACTCCTTTTTTGATAGCGATGGTGATGGAGAACAAAATACAGAGGGCTTGAAATGTAAAAAACAGACTCCAGCTTCACATCAGATGTCACCAGCAATAAATAATAATGGTAAAGATGATGACCTGTCCCCAAGAACAGAAAGGACATATAAACACCTGAAGCAAGTGGAGAAGAAGAAGAAGAGCAAAGTATCTGGATCACCTGTTTCCTTCACGTCAGATAAACACCAGATTGATGAAAATGGTTATAAGGATGAAGCTAACGTGCAGTCAAAACTACCTCATGGAACACTTTTGACTTTGTTGACTGATGCACTAGAAGAAGAATATGTCTACAACCAGGCTCCTAATGAGACGGGGGAAAAAGCATCAACATTTAATGTCTACCAAAACAGGAGACATGAGCAATCCTCTAGAAAATTGGTGAAAAGTCGACATCCTCGTGATCCGTCTCCCTCCTCAGCAGAAGCCAGTGCAGATTCTGAGTGTTCCTGCAGCAATCTAGGTTCTCCTGTCCTACCCAGACCCACCAAGACTTCATCACATCCTGGAGTAAGAAGGACCAGACTTGGCTCAGCAGGATCCCGGGAAGTCCTCAACTTAAGTACTGATGAATCAGATGACTCAGTGACAGACGTGAGTCCCCTGTCCTCTCCTGAATCCAGCTGTCTTCAGTCATTGGATCTGAACAACTCAGAGGTGGAAGAGAGAAGTCATGAAGAGAAGCGGCAGGGGAGTGTGCCATCCAGTGGCCTCAGTAACATGAAACATGAAGAGGATTCATGTCAGGACACGGATGAGCGTAAGTAAGGTTGTGCTCAATTTATGCCAGTTATTTAGGTTTGATAAGGTCTCTTTGTTATCATACTATTCTCTTTTGTTTTTGTCTTAGTTTCTTATGCTTAGCTGCTTTCGTATATAATGGCATTGGCACAATTTCCTTACTGTGTACAAAAAACCAAACTCTGTACTGTTTGTTATTGTTTAATGTTTTTATATTTTATGTTTCTTAGTGTTTATAATCATTGGTGATTTTGTATTCTCTGTAATATTTATTTAATCTGTCTGTTTTCTGCATTTTGTCTGTAGTGTTGCCTTATCTTGGACAGCCGGGACATCTTTGTAAAAAAGATTCTCAATCTCAATGGGTTATTTTTTTTTTTATTTATTAAATAAAATAGTTTAGTGTTGCATCAAATGTATGTTTAAAAAATTTCTAGCAAAATTTGAATGTCGAGAAAGAAATACCTCTGTGCAGAAAAATGTAAATATTATTCTGTAGTTAATTTTTTTATATGTTTTTGCAACAAGAACTCTGATAACACCTGATTCTGGAGTAAGATGGAGACAGAAACAATTATCCAGGCAGATGATAATATAAAAATATACATTTTTTTCCCCTCCATTCAGGTTCCCTCAGTTTAGAGAGTGATCTTGGACACGAACTGATTTTGGACTGCCCTGGGCGAAGATACAGGAAGAACTATTCATTTTCCAATGATGAGGTGCGGCGCATAGATCGGGAGAATCAGCGACTGCTTCGTGAGCTGTCACGCCTTTCTCCAGGGTCCAGACCAGGAAGCGCTGCACAGAAGAAAATCCCTGTGGCCAGTAACACTCCTCCAATTCGCATCTCTCACAGTGCAGTTAACAGGAAACGTGAACAGGAACGCATCGAGCGGGAAAATCTGGTGGGTCATGTATGTTTGATCAAACAAATACTTCTGAATTTTAAAATATTAGTTCTACATTGGATGTGAACATAAGTAGTAAGCATTTTCTTTATTTATTTTCTTTAAATTTCCCTCTAGAATGAATAATGTATTTTTTTTTATTTAATTGCTTTCAAGTATTTTAAAATCCAGAAAGTTTTTTGGGGATCAATAGTTTACCAAATATTCATGCATGTTCTTGTCAACAACAAAGATCATGAACTTGTGTGATACAAATAGCTTTCTTTGGAAATTGTATAGGATTAATTTACTTAGCTAATAAATGTAATATTTTTCCAACTTTTTACTCTGTCTCTAAAATAACCCTGTTAGCTCAGAATCCCTACATCTAAAGGTTTTGTTGCAATTTAATTTGCAAATAATATAGAGTAAATTGAGCAAGCCAAAAGTGTTGAATTGCTATCAAATAAATATTCTTTTTCCTTACAAAACTTTTTTCCTCTCCCAGATTGTCTATTTTTCTTAACATTTAAAATAAAGACAAATATAACTTGATAAACTCCCAATCAGACATTTGTCGTCTGCCCCCTGGTGGATAACATAACAATGCAGCACTACAATGATTCTACCATATCTTTTAATAATATATTGTAAACATACTGTTTTATTATATTATTATACTTTTTTTCAAGTGGCAAATAAAGACTTCAGATTACATAAATGAGACATTTCTCCTGATTATATTCAGGATGCAGATTTTAATTGCTTACAGTTATCAGAGTTTGCAATGTCATCATCTATAGGTAACATCATCTCAAATACAAACACATATTTAGGTTAAAAATGGGGGAAAAAAAGGAATTGTTTGGTTCCTTTTAATAGTTAAATTTACTGTTGGCACACTTTAAGTGGCCATTAATGAAAGGTGTGAGACAGAATGTGTCTAAGGTTTACATTTGGTACTGATCAGTAAGCTTCATCTGGTGTCAGTCTGAGAACACGCCCCTGAAAACAGACACTTATGAACACAGACAGATGGAAGCAGGTGGCAGGCTTACAGCACTATGGCAGACACATTAATATCTGCAGCTGTAGCCTTTTTCTTCACATTTTAACTTTCCCTAAATACCGTAAACAAACAATGTTAGGTGAAGAATTGATCTAAATGATTGGTTAAGTAAGTGACTGTCAATAAGAGGTTATAAAGTAAAAACCTCCGTCTACAATAATATTTCATGTTAATCAGGTTTCATAACCAGTAATTATGGAAAGTCTAACTTTTTAGCCTGTTGTGGCAAAATCACTTTGTCATTTTCAGAACAAACTGTTCCCTCCCTTAAGTTCGTCCTCTCAGTAGTACTTTTCGTTTTCTCTATTCTCGGAGAGTAGTAATTGAATCTGCTGTGTAAACACTATGTCCACCCCACACATTACACACGTCACATGCTGTACATGTACTGCAGAGAAAGAAGAATAATTTACTTCAAGTCTTTTCCCTCATGAAGTGAAACTGGAATAGTTTAATTAAATTTATTTATATTTATATAT
>JBAMIG010000004.1:8072503-8087299 GCA_037177335.1 Kiunga ballochi
TCTATCTATCTATCTATCTATCTATCTATCTATCTATCTATCTATCTATCTATCTATCTATCTATCTATCTGTCTGTATTAATTAACTGTACCTAATTACATTTACTGTACTGGTAAGACTAAATATGTTCACTTTTTCCTGAGGTAATGCATTAAGAGTGCTTCTAGCTTTTGGAATCTGGTCACTGAGATCCTATAAATGAAATTTTATCTTCTGGTCTTGATTCATTGCTCATACAACTTGGTTAAAACTAGATGGTTGATCTTGCCTCGGGTTTTGTTCCCATAGGAGGCGCTTCACATAACGTCCTGTGGTTACATGTCTGCCAGTGTGCCTGCATTACAAAATGCATCTGCAAAACTTGCTGCTTTATATCTTAAACAAACTCATTGTGCTCCAGAAGTGCAATATAAGCTTTCTTAATCTAAGAATGAGTGCATGCAGAACATGTTCTAAAGAAACTAACAATGTTGACTGTAAAATAAATTCTGCCTCAATTAAAATTAACTTGATCATGAATATGTCTGTAATTAGCCACCAATTAACCACTTGGTGGCGCTGCATGACTGAGGATCCACAATCATGTTCACAAGGTGCGGAAGAATTTCCAACAAGCAACCCCAATATTGCTACATTGGGGTTCAATTTGATGTTATTTTATCATTTAAACTGTCAGCAACTTTCATGATGTGCAGGAGCTTGAATGCAGCTCTGTCAGAAACCTGCATTGTTTTGTCCAAATCTGACCATCTTGTGGGTACACACGGTGACAGTTATAGCAGATGTTTTGGGTTTTACTAATGTATTATTTTTACCATTTTTAAAAAATATGTATATTTTTGCATCATTGAATAAATCTGTCCAAATGGAGAAAAAAAACCCTATGTTGTTATTGTACTCCCACTCTTTTCTAGTGACAATGGCTGGTATGAATCACCTTTTTATAACCTGAGGTCTGTAGAGAGCATTAGTTAGTTACCCAATAAAAGAGATGACTCAATATGAAAACCAGCCATAAAAAGGCAAGTTTTTTTTATTAATAAAGTTTATTTGCATGCTTGTTCACTATTTTAATTCCCTCTTAGGGCTGTGCTTATATTTTAGTGTCTGCTGAGATTGACCACCTGCCTGTTGTTTTGTCTTGTAGACCCACTAGGAGGCACTAGAGAGCCGGGTCAAAAGAAACAGAATCATTGACCTCCCTGGAGCCCAAAGTGGGTGTGCAATAAAACAGGTGCTTTTCCTTACCAACTTTCTACTCAACAATTAAATTAATGCACCATTTTACTTGTTCTCCACAGGGAAACCCTCTTAAGTAGCTTCCACCAGACAGGTCAGAGGTCAGGCTCAGCTGCAGGGTTGCAACCTTAGAACTGGTCAGGAATTAAGCATCCTTTTTGCAAAAGCACACCAGCACTTGCACCTGCTAGTTTGCAGGCAAAGTCATGCAGTTTTATGCACATAGATTAACTCAAGATGTGGCACTGTATTCTGATTTAGCTTGAAACCCTTAGTCTTTGGAGATGGATTCTTTATGTGTACTGTTTAAGATTAGTCTTTAATATTTTGATGTTTTTAATTAGATCTGATTTATTTAAATCTGGAGGATTATTCATTAATATTTTGCAATTTACATTAATACTCAAAAAAAGTATTGGATCCAAACTGTTTCACTGACATGGGATCCATATCAGAAATAAACTGGGTCCCATCATATTATTTCTAAGTGGAAAATGTTTTGTTACCGTCTTTCTTGTCATCCTTTAATTAAAAAAAATGATCTAAATCTGTTTTTGGTTTGCTAAAGTTGTTGCTCGGTTACTCCGATCTTCCAGGGAGGGGTCATGGTGTGGGTGGCGTGAGTTTGGATTTGCATTTTGAGTATGAAGAGCTGCAGGTGTCAGACTGTTAGCCCCCCTATCCCCACTCACACAACCGTTACGCACCAGTTGTGCACTAATACAGTCACTGATTTTATCTTCTAAGTAGTAGCTGTGACGAGCATCTTTTTACTCCTCAGTTCCCCGCTGTCTGTGTCAGACAAGCAGCTCAAATATAATGGAGATTATAAATGTCAGGCAGGGTTAAAACCAATGGTATTAAAGTCTGACCTGGTCAGCATGAGACCACTGGTTTCTTCTGACTTTAGGATCCCAGTTTTTACTTGGCTCTTATTCAATTCAGGCTTTGGAAACCTGCTAGCATTTGTTTGTTAAACAATGGATGCCCTCAGCTCAGAGCTGGAACAGAGATGGTACCGATTGTAGCACAAAATCTTAAATCAACCAAATTTTATGACAATTAAAATAAATAAATGCATTAAATCTTTTAGGGATTCTGATGCTCTGTCAGAAAAGCTTTCTGGTTTAATAAGTGTCTTAAGTACCTGTAAAAGCTAAATTTAGGCACAGAATCTGATTTCTCCTGAAGAAAAACTAGAGAATTAATGGGAAAACATCTCAATACAATACAATGTTGATTTTGACTTTATTTTTTAGTATTCTTTCAAAGATATTTCTAAAACTGTAATTAAACAACATGTTCTTCTTAAATGTGTTGTGATGCAGCTGTAGCAGATTCTGGTATGTGTATCATACAGATTCAAGTTTAAGGATAAGTTTAGTTTATACTGGTTTTAATGTTAATAAATGTTATACATGACATAAATCTGCATGTCATTCTTATACATTTCATTGACAGTCTCCAGTCTACACGTTGCTTTTAAAGAGAGAATAAGGTAGTGTAAAGCATTTTTTTTATTATTATCATGTAAAATACATTGATATAAAATGTTCTGTGAGATAGTTCAGAACATTTTGAGGAGTTGTTTTCAAAGTTCTTTACTAAAATTAAATCAATCAAATGAATTGCAAACGTGAAAATTTTGAGGTGTGATTTTAAAAAAAGCAAAAGTTTATGCAGACAGGCTGTTTATTATTTGTTCCAACAAACACAAAATTTTAGTAGCTTCTCCAGTTTCAGTTTAAAGAAAACATGTTATTGTTTTATCATGCTGGAAAGGTTTATAACACAGAAAATATTAAATATAATGCCTATTATGGTTATTCCAGGAAGCAGGATAGCCTCTTTGGGATGATATGACATCCATACAAAGGGTATTTTATTTTTTATTAATTACAAGAAAAGGAGAGCCTTTAACTGAAAATTACACATTAAAAGATGTTTAATGTGTAGCCCAACAAACAAACATTTTCAATGTGTTTCATAAATACAGTAATGCAAGAAGAGACAGGAACATAATCGTTTTATTATTCTCTCCTCATAAAAAGATAAACATTTAATCTGTTCCCAAAAAAAAAAAATCAGCTCCTCTGTCTTTTTTTCTTTTCAATAATATTAAAATCATCTGACTGTTTTGAGCTGGCACAGATTCAAGTCTCCCCTTCTGGTCCTATTAAGAGCTTACCTTTTGTTGGTATATCAGCTTTTGGTCTGATTTTATAAACATTAAAGAAAATAACTGTGGAATAATGTGAATTTTAAAAACAGAAGGGGGATGCAGACTCATGCAGCCCACGTTGTACACCTGCTGCCTGTGCAGTTTCTGTGGCAGAGCAGCTAAAGTGGATGCACACACATGCATACAGAGCTGTGGAGGAGGAGAAATCCCCATGACCAATCTGAAGGACCTGGAGACACGATCAGTGGAAGATAAAGAGGTGGACATGGTCGCAGTGGTATGAAGGGTGAGAGATATGGAAGCTAAGGGAGAGTATGAGACAGAAATGGGTTCATGAGAAGGAGGAAAGTGCAACGCTAGTGCTAAGTAACAAATCCAATGAAGGTGGGCTCTGAAAAGTATGACTTCCTGGAGGTGATGTTCCTGTTGCACTTTGAGACTTTTGCAACTAAAAGCTGTCCATAGATTTATTTAAGAGGAAAATTACCTAAACCCAGTGTTAGCATCATCAGCTAAAGGCATGGTTGATCCTCAACCATCTTCTTTACTCAGGAAGAAACAGTCAAATAGCATCTGATGGAAGTATTTCACAGCTTTATGAGTCAATAATTCATCTAGGCAGTTATCTGAAGAAATATTCACATGAAATAATTTCAGAAAAGGCACATATTTGCACCAAACATTAAGGGAAAGTTGTCCAAGATGTGGAACAAAGGTAGAACTATACATCCTACTGAAACATGTACACTAAGGATATTCATTAACCTTGTTGTCTTTAATGCATATTTATTAATTTGCAACCACATTATTTATGTACTTTTGTTCTACTCACATAGTACATTAATAAAGCTTCATTTGACTTCACTAAGTAAACTTTTTACTCTAACTCACATGTATGCTCTCTGTGGAGTCATCAATCACCTGCTTCATTCATCTTGATAGTCAAATCAGAACTCAGTGCATAAAATTATATGTAAATATTCTTTCTTCACAATGAAGTGAATAATTAGCGCACAACTAGCGCAATTACATCTGTAAACTACCTGAATATTTTGACATCGTATTACTTTTTGTTATAAAATATTGTGCTTTTTACACAGCAGGAACTTCCACTTTACAGTATTCCACACTGACCTGATTGTGATGGCTATTTGGGCATGGCGGGGTTGACATTAAGCATTCTTTTATTCCAAACACACAGGTCCTTTTCTAATCAAGATGCAACTAATTTTTAAAACTAACTTGAACGTCTTCTAACTGCAAACATTTTGAGTAAGTGTGCATTGATACAAGCTCAAAAATATAAAATAAACTCCTTTTTTTCACCCTTTCGTTGCTGAGATTTGAGGATTTCTGAGGTTAAAAGGGATCCTTCTGTTTGTACTGTGCAGGCAGCTGCTTTGTTGAATATTCTCCATATTGGATAAAATACATATTAGTAAATTTTGCTCTAATTTGTTTTTAGAATTTAGCAAAACTGAAATGCAAGAAAAGCATTAATAAGATATATTAGCATAATGCTTTTTATGATTTTGGTGTCATCTCTTCTTGTTCTTGAGAGGAAGCTGTAACTCAAGAAAAAAAATATAGCTTCAAGAAGGAGGCAGAAGTGTCATTGGGCAAGACAATTAACCAGGAATGTGTGTGAAAGGTAAAAAAGACTTGAGTATAATAAAAATAAATCAGGAGAGAAATGTTATGAATGATAAAAGCATCTGACCAGTGGTCATTCAAGGTAAACTAATCAGTTCGGCTCAGTCACAAACTTGTAGTACCTTCAAAATAATGGTCTGTCTCATGCAAGTGTGTGACCTACATTCATCTATTATTCGTAGCACTTAGAAAGACAACAGTCCCTTCAAAGCTTATATCACTTCAGGCCAAATCTAAACCCTCTTCACAGAACCGAGTCCCAAATTAGCAGGGTCATTTAATCAGGGAAATCATCTCGTGGGATTGGAGTGGAGTGAGGAAGAACTTATTCACACAGCTTATTGAGTTGAAGATGGGAAGTGTCTATTGTTGCATGCTGGTGTGTAATTAAATGAACTCATTTTATAATGAACGCTGTTTTATAAAGAGGCTTGTTTTATTGTGGGAGGATGAAACTTTCCAACAAGGTTAAGAAGTGGTGACTTCATCTATTTAAACATCGACTGACTGATGCTGCACAAGCTTCAAAAATGGATTAAATGAAACAAGTCTAAAAGTTTTAATTGAGGAGAATCAATAGAATATTTTTAAAAGTAATTATTGGTATTTAACATTCATTATTTGTTTTACTGACTGGATAAATTAGTTAGAGGATTTTTTTTACACTGAAAGATGTCCTGAAATTTCTCTGTATAGTTCAGATTTATTAAAAACAAAAAAATATATGTTTTTTTATTTAGAATAATTTTATTTCTTAAAACAATCACTTCCAAGCTTATTGCTCCTTATTTTACATTATTAGTGTATGTATGGTGGGCTTTTCTGTACCTATGGAAACTTTGATCTTGTAGATCCTGTTCTCTTTCTATAATAATCTAATGTTTTTTTAATTGTCTTTTGTTTTTTAAAATGTAATATTTTTACTGAAGTGTCTGTTTTAAGCATTTTTCTGCATTGTAAGGTTTTATTTACAAGCAGCTTCAGGATAACTATCCGGTGTCTAATATAACCCACAACTGACAAACATAAACTTAAAAAATAGATTTTTTTAATCACTTTTAGCCATAATATATCATTATTCAACAGATACCAACTAAATGTCACAAAGTTAAGTCAAACATTATGTCTTCATGCTGTTTTGTCTGCTGAAACATGGTTTCAGATTATCAAAGAACCATTAAAGTAGATTAGTTTGAAAGGGCCTTAATGCCTTTGATAAATCAATTTGTTCTTATGTGTGTTCCAGTGCTATTGTGTGCGTGTGTGTGTGTGTGTGTGTTTGCGTGTTTCTATGTGTGTGCATGTATGCCTCATGGGGTATTGCTGACCCTTTGATTGGGGGATAAGTCACTGCTTGTGCGTCCATCTTGATTTGATGGCCAGAGAAAGAGCTGACTGACCTACTGACCCTTAGTGTGTGTGTGTGTGTGTGTGTGTGTGTGTGTGTGCGTGTGTGTGGAAGGGGGGTGCTCATCGATGTCCAGAGCTCCTGTCAGGAGGTCAATGAGCGACGGCTGCTGGAGGTATGCTGGGTCTTGGGTAAGTGCCGAACCAGATGACCCCGCTCTGCTTTGACACTCCTGCACTCTCTTCTCAGACTCCAGCGGTAGCTGTTGTCCGAGCATTCACTGCTGTCGGTGAAACATTCACTGACCTCCTGGAATACAAAAATTGATCAAAACAAGACTTAGATACAGATTTCATCATTAGTTTAGGAAATGACTGACTACCTTGCTAATGTGCATTTTTGATCAGAACTGCATGAAGTGATTTTATTCGGAAGTTTGCTTTAATCACCTGTATTTTACTGATGTCACAACTTAAAACTAAAATAGTTTTTAATGCTCTAGTACCAGAAATGTTAATATTAATAAAATGACTGAACTGTTAAATAAATGTAGCTTGTAAGCGACAGACTTTTTTTTTATTTATCATGAACTAACTGAAGCTAAAACTCAGCATTTTTCAATGTCATATTTTATGTTTCATTCTTTTCTTAAGTGTTTTTTGTTTAGTTTTTTTAATTATGTATTGTAATGTTGGGAATTTCCCTGCTGAAACACACCTGACTAAAATTAGTGGGTAATTAGCAAACTTGAGCAGAGTTTTATGTTACAAGTCTAATTAGGTCTGATGTGGATCAGGTGTGTTGCAGCAGGGAAAGTCCTAACACTTTCATTCATGAACAGTCTTTATCAAATAAAGAATTAAATCGAATAAAATGAAATGCTGATATTAATAATGTGTAATTTGCTGCTCTTTGATCTCAGTTTATCTGCATTTCAGATTCCTCAGAGCATACCTGAAGTTAGCGTTGTCTTCAAACATCGGTAAGTGGTTGTGATGTAAAGATCAAGTGTGAAAATGAGGCATTTTTAGAAAGTATTAAAGTTTATCAGGGTTTTTCTATTTTATAATCACTTGGCAGACGCCTTTATTCAAAGCGTCAAAGCAACCTACCTGTGATAAGCAGTCATTTTAACTATAGCTATTAATCTAACATGCATGTCTTGTGGGTGGCAGGAAGCCGGAGCACCTGGAGAGAAACAACACCCACATGGGGAGAAGATGCAAACTCCACACAGAAAGGCCACTGGACAAACCTCCCCAGCCTATGGCTCACACCTGAGCCCTTCTTATAGTGAGGCTACAGCACTAAACCACCATGCTGCCCATGCTTTCCTCCATGCTTTCCTCCATGCTTTCCACCATGCTTTTCCACCATGCTTTCCTGAAACAGATTTTTATGCCAAAAGTAGCTTTGCTTGTCTTTTTTCAGGGCTGTGGGCAGAAAATGAAATATCAATGAAATATAAAGACTACTTAATCACAGTCAAGTGATTAGTAGTAGTGAAACAATGTTGCAATTTATTATTGAACAAAAATAGTTTGCAATTTTGGACTTTGTTTCATTACTATGAAATAAGCACATTCATTTACCATAGGTTTCTGTAAATGTTATTTTAAACTCACCATCAGGTGATAGGGAGAGTATCTCATAGATTGGTTGCTGATCAATCAGTGCCAAAGAAGAAAAACAGCCAACTTAGCATAGCATGCACTAAAACATTAAATAAAACCAGTTTATGTGAACATTTTGATTGAAATTATTATTATTATTATATTAATCAAAACAATAAAAAATAAAACATTAGTATTTTTATGAAAAAAAAATATTACGATTGTTATTATTTTTACAATTATTATTTGTAATAAAAAAAACAATAAAGGAGAAATAAAAAGTTTAAAGTGTCGGTTAACCTACATGGTATTAAGCTGTTTCTAAAACAAACCTTGGTGGTATTATTCCAATTTTAGCCGACACTCAATATAAATGTCCTATTTTACCACATTTAATGTGGAGTTTGCATGTTCTCCCACTGTATTGTCTCCAGGTACTCCGGCTTCCTCCCACCCACAAGACATGCATGCTTAGGTTATGGTTAAAATGATCACTTATCACATGTAAGTCTCTTTGGATAAAAGTATTTGCCAAATGACTGTAGAAGAGAAAGTCTGATCATCGATTTAGTTTGACTGTTTTAATTCCATACAAATTAGGATTATAGTGAATAATTCCTCATTTTTTGATTAATTAAACCTCTGCAAATAACTTTTACTATTCTTACTATAAAACCACCATAAAATACTCTAATTAATTAAAATATAATAATAATTAAATCACACGATATATAAGCAAATAACTTAACTATTACTGAACAGTTTGGTTAATGGCATTGGTTCTGAGCCTTTATGAGGAAAAACAGATTTCCCTGTAAGGTGGTTTGATAACAAAGTAGTTTTATTTCACTGAATATTGTTCAAAACTTTGCTTTGATCTGTCAGGTATAATCTGTAGTTTAATTCCTGATGCATATTAGTGCACATAAACTCTCCATCCTCACGACAAGCAGAAGCACAGATGAAAATGAACCAGCCCTACGTGGATGCTGGTTAAAGTGAACAAGGTAATGAATTTTAAATTGCTATAGTAACAGCTCTCAGACATGTGGTTTTTGTATGTGAGCATGGGTGAGTGGGTGGGCGTGTGTGTGCGGTTAGGATTTGCAATTGTGTCCATGTATCTGTATGGATGTAGGGGATATGTGCATCAACAGGGGTGGGGGCTGGGAGTCAGCCTCTGTGTATGTGTGAGTTTATGGGCTGAGGATAAAGACCTTGCAAACCAGCCTGGCTTAGCTGACAGGTGACAAGGATTGTTTTGAAAAGGGATTTTGTAATACCAACAGTGAGGAAAAAGGCAGGGGTACCAAGGGACCTCTGAAAAGAGAGAAAGAGGACTTTTCTTCTTGCAGTGAAGGAAGAGAGAAAAACCCCTGAAGGCTTCGAAGGACTTAGGGATCCCACTAATCAAACTGCTCCACCGTCTAGCGCACTCATTTTTATTCAAAACACAGAAATGCTAAATCATTCCAACCGGATTGATCCCTGTGTCAGCGCTTGTGTGGTATTTTCATTCTCTCCTTTCCATCATGTCTTCAGCTTTGACATATCAGTCAAGCAAGGACAGGACTGTTACAAAGAGGACTGAACCAGAGGCAGCCTGATGGTCAAAGAGAAGCATTTAAAGTGTTGATTGGGAATTTACAAGAATCAATAAACCTTTTTGAGTGAAACGCTTTATGTTTCATGTGAATTTTTACTTTAAAGGCAGCAGCTTTAAACTCATGCACAGCGGTTTGAACAGCATATTGGTAGGATGAGTACCACATCATGATGAGCCACCAATCATGAAAGCAATCTGACATAACTTTGAGAAATTGATTAAAAATGTATGTTTAGTGATTCTAAGTTAATCTTTATGGCAGAACATCAAAGTCATGCAAACACAACTCATTTCTTGGTAATCTTTGCTTCATAAAATGAATCCTAATGATGAAATATATAACAAACCCTTCTGTACGCCCTTAAATCACATTACTGACGAGTATTTAATCCTTTTCTTTTTCTAATGTGTTCTGCTTGTAAATGATTTTTACTCAGTATTCCTCAGGGATACACAAAAAATTGCATATTTGATAAATATCTTTTAGGTTGGTAACAAAAAAGCCCTCTCATACTATCATAGCAATGCAAAATGTGTTTGTGTATTTTGATTTATTTAAAATAATTCAAGGGTTTAATTTTTTAATTATTCAGAGAATATGTAGAAATCACTTTAGGTGTGGATGCAAACCTGCACCAATATAAACCTGCATAAACCTACATAATGTCCATGGGCTTCAGGTGTTCACCAGATTTTGTTACAGAAATAACTGCATGGACTGAAAAAGTCCTCTGAAGATGAGTCTCTGTGAGGACAGAGCCTAAAACTGCATCCTTCATCCAACTTATTCCACTTAAACCACACCCTATTCCAGCTGTTATTAGGCAAGAGGCAGGTTGCGAGTCTGTCTTTATTTGCATGAGAAAACAGTCCGTGAAGACCATATTAAAGTATCAGTCTGCTTCTTTTTATTGTTTTATCTATTAGCTCCTTGTATTGCTCGGTTTACTTGTCCATGAAAGACATCTTAAAGAAAGCCTGTGAGTTTCTGCAAAACTTAATTAAAATCTAAGAAATCATATCTGCTCTATCTTGCTTTGGAATCAAACTCATTTTTATACAAGGAATTTGTTAAGAAAAGGGAATAAATACAGTAACTGGTTACATTTTAGGAAATTAACAACCCTATTTTTTTTTATCTCAATACAGAGTGCTGTTTATAAACTGTAGTAGGAGGGTCTGAGTTCTGGCTCAAACTCTTCTCAGATGGACTGATGCGAAGTGGGAACGTGTGATGTCTACACTGGGATCATGCATGTTGTGTCCTATCCTATTGACTGGATTATTATCAGAGCAAATCTAAAAAGACACTATTAGTGACGACATGGGAGCTAGTGCTCAAGTTATGGGTAACTTGCATATCTGCAAAGTGAATTCTGAAAGGTGCAGATTTCCAAGCTACAGCTTTTTTCTGTGACATCCCTGATGAAGATGAAGCCAAGCCACATTTTGCACAATAATGCGACTTTGTAGTAAAAGATTGCAGATACTAGACTGGCTGCAGTTCAGACCTGCGTTGCATTGAAGAAATGTTCTCATTGTGAAGTGCAAAATACAACAGAAATCCAGACTTTTCATCACCTGAACTTGTGCATCATGCAAGAAACGAAAAAAAAGCCTTTAGATTTTCATCAATTTGTGTCCTCAGGTCCTAGAAGCTTATTTAGTGTTGTCATGTAGCACAGCGATAAACAAGAATCTGTCCCAGCTTTTGTTGCAATGAGTGACAAGCATAAAAAATTCAATATTTGAAAAAGAAAAAGATTAAACATGAAATATGTTGTGTGTTCAGTTGAATAAAAGTAAACCTGGATTCCTAAACCATTGATTTTATTTAGGTTTACCACAACCTTCCAACTTTTTAAACATTTCTATTGCTTCATAAATTGAAATATTAGAACAATTGAGTAAAAGATTCAAACACATGAGCAAAATCTACTATTTATTCGTCTGATACACCCTGGCAATATGCCCACTTTACCCCCCTCAGTGTGTTCACCTTCAAAAGCGGACTCACATCACAGTGGATTAGAGGTGGGAATGAACAGAGAAATTGTTAATTGTATCTAAAAAGAAACATTTTTATAGGGTTAAACACCCCTGCTGTGACCCAGCTTGTCCAACAGAGAACATTTGCCCAAGCAAACAGTGGCCTCCCCCTCCCACCTCTTCCTCCATCTCCATCTTCACCCCATCACACCCACCACAGCGCCTTGTAGCAGGCCAGGAATGAAAAGGGGTGCACCGACTCAGCTCTCATCCTTTCCACCAGAATCTGAGATTAAATCATGAAGTGTTTGTGTGGTCCTCTGTTGGCTATGAGGAGAATGGATGGACTGCGTATAGGGAGCGAGAGGAGCTCCAGTCAGTGTGTGGGAACCACAGTGGAAGAAATCCCTGGCTGATCCCGGCCAAGACACTTTGTTTTTCTGCCCTCCGCTCCCACCCGTTCCCTCCCTCTCTTTCTGTCCATCCATTTTTTTGGGTTTTCATTTTTATTCATTGGCTGATCGGGGTGGAGGCAAGGGTGTCAAGAAAGCAGGGGGCAGTTTGTGCGAGTGTGTATGTGTGTGTGTAGGAGGAAGGGATGTGGATGTAGGTGCAGGCCTCAGACCAGGCCCATCAACAATAGCCACAGTGTTGTTTGGGTTGTTGCATCCAGGACTCTTGGACATTCTTCCCATGTCAGTATAATCACTACTGGGAGGTAGCTCCATTACGGATTACCATATCATTAATAGTATCCATGACTTTTGTTCAAAGGCTACTTGTGTAATGTTGCCTTGTGGATGACGGCTAATCCGCTGAGCTGCAGCTGTAGGAAAGAAGAAGGGTAGATCCCACCATCAGTCTCTCTCTGCCTCACACATGTAGACACATACAGAGGCATCTCCCTGTCCCAACCCACGGGGATCAGGACGCTGAAAGACAGATACAATCAACAATCAAATACAAAGTTCCTCCCATAGCAAAAAAGAAACATTTATTCTGCACTTCCCGACGGATTCTCCGCTTAAAGCCACCACCTCCTCCCTTGTCCCCGGGTTGGCTGTCGTCCTCCCATTAAAGCCCCAGCCTCTCTTTATCGAAGCCCTCCTCTCAGATGGTGGGCCAGATTAGGAGGGGAACAATAACAGTTTTCAATGTAAAATGTGCGTCTTTTTAGTCCTTTTCCACTCCTTTCCTATCTCGGGATGGGAAGAGAAAGGAAAAAGCATAAGCAGCCATTCAGAAAGTTATCTGTGGGTGTCTTCTCCCCACAAAAGTTGTTTTAATCCTTCTGTTTCTCTGCTACTCCACTCAGTTAGCTCGTTTATCTTAACTTTGTAACTAACATTTTAAAACCACAAACAGAAACGGATGTATCTTTATACATTTCAATACCTACAAAACTAAAGTTCAAAAATGTTAATCACAATTTTTATTAGATGTAATTATAAAAACATAAACTTTATGAAAATATAATATGCAGTCAAGATTCACAAAGTTTTCAAAAGCATCGCAAAGGATTTTAGGTCTAATATTATGCAACGTGGAAGGTTAACTAATACTGTATTCTAAAGAAAATACTGATAATGATATACTTTAAACTAAAATACACATCAAGGAACAAAAAAGCTAATAGTTTGTGCTCATCCTTCTTTTTGGGGTGAACAGTTTACACTCAGTGCTTTTAGCTGCATAATGAGTGGAGATAAAGAAAAGTTTCCTTTTTTGTTTCTAGAGAATAAAAAAATGCTGTCCTTTGGAAACACTGGGAGCAAAGCTTCATCACTTCAACGTTGCTATTTACTGTGAAGTGAAATGACACATTTCACTGGATAAATAAGAAATTAATGTAAAAAATCTCTATAACTTATGTTTGAAATAACAAAGTTTAACTGAGTGTTTACAGAATGTAATGAGACACAAATATTCCTGTCAGATCCACACACTGAATCAGGTACAAAGAGATTATAGTTCTAGAGTTGCAAGAATGCTTTAAATAATCAAGCAATACATAAAAGATAATAATAAAAAAAAGATTTATCCGCATAGATGAGCCTTAAACATTTTAATGTCCAGTAAAACCGTCACAAACTGGATATGATTGGTATAATATGTCTGCATCCGTCTGCAGTACCAACTTTATTTTTAACTATATTTTCAGGATCTATTTGTGTCAGAAACCCTCAGTTTTATCACTGAATGAGTGAGTGTGGTTGTTATTTCACGTCTGACGGTGGGCTGTGCTGCATCATGTTCTCGTGTTGGACACGGACACCCTGCGGTGAGGGTCACAGAGAGGTCAGCTTACTGCTTCCACCATGATGGCCACCTATTAAACCGCTGCATCTAAAAGATGAACGGAAATAAAAAGCTGCTTTATTTTGATAGCATTGTCATGTCTTCTAAAAATTGCTCTAATCTTCCTCCAACCCACTGAAGGACATGTGTTTAAAGTTGTCTCCTACTAACATCTTCAGCTTTGCTCCACCCTGAAATTTAAAGGTTTCAAATAATCAATCACTTGAAATGAAGTCTTCTGGGTGAACTTGTTGCCAATTTACCCTCTGCTTTATTTTTTTTTTCTCTTGATTGGTTAATCACATGGTGACCTCTGCGGTGACCTGTTGAGTCCGAGGCCGCACCCTCACTGGCCCTTTGCTGGCCCCCATGAACAGCTAAATACAGAGGAGTGTCCATCATCTCACCCGACAAAAGGGCAAACATACCATGCTCACCCCTCATGAGTCCGGCCATGCGCACAGGGAGCACATTAGGACCTTTGGGTTTTATTTACCCTTTCTTTTTGTCCCTGCAAAAGAGTCGACTAGGGCGTCAAGTTTGTCAGGTGCTTCAGCTGTGACCGCCTGACCACATCACACACACACACATATACACAATGCTTTTCAGATTTGCAGAAAGCCGCATGTATTCTCTTGACTCACATTGTCAGTTTTCATATCCTCCACAGGCCACTGAAGCGTTATAACAGGAATGGACTCGTTACAAGCTAAAGCTTTTCTTAAGGAAACCTTTTTGGTCTCATAACTATGAGTGCAGCTGAAAGGACAGCAGTCCTTTTAAAATGCTGAGAAACACATTCAAGGAATGCTGAAATACAGAGACAGAGACAATAAGCATCATCATAATTCACAGATATGAATGTAT
>JBAMIG010000004.1:8105816-8124864 GCA_037177335.1 Kiunga ballochi
TATATATAATGACTTCTGTGTTATTATTATTAGTATTTTACACTTGAATTCTTTAATAAATTGTTTAGTCATGGACTGTATTTTCAGTTTACAACATACATATTTTTAGTAAGTAAATTTACTAAATTTAAAAGTAAATGTAAAACTTTCCTTTCTTAGTTATAGCAGTGGAAGTCATTTTCACTATTTTTTGAAAACTTTATTTAAGATTGCAGAAAAAGTGTAACCAAGTGGCAATAAGTCCAAATCTTTTGACACTTTTGATCCTTACTTACTTTTCTGCCCTTTTTTTCACAAAATACAAAAAAACTAGTTCTGCATGGCCAATGTTCTTCACCATCTTAATAGTGTTTTTAAGATCTGACTGTGGTCATCCAGCCTGCCTGTTACGTGTAAATCTTTCACTGATAAGGTTGAAATACCGCGTTCTATAAAGCCAACCGTATCATATTTGATGCATAAAGTTTCTCAGACATTTTGCATTATGCTTTAAACTTTATTGAAAATCCTGTTGTGCACCATACGATACTGGTCCTCTCCCCCCTGGTGAACACAGAAAATTACATTACAGCCATTTTGACCTATAACATAGTAAAAAATAGTAAACAAAAAATCGAATTAATTTTCTTTAGATTCTGTGAAAGAGTCAAATAAAGGCTTCAGATATTAAAGATTGGACTTCTCTGTTCAGCTGTTCTTGAGTTGGGTTTTAAAGGGTTAAATAGCTTGACCTAATGTTTAATGCTCAAGCCGATTAGCTACTTGGAACCTCTTTAAACGTTTTTTAGGGAATTCAAGTTTGACTAACTATGCTTATTGCATTAACTTCCTGCTGTGACTGGGGTTGGACCTATATGTGCCCATGAGCTGCTGCCAGCTTGTCTTCGTGTTCTGTTATGTGTCAAATGAACCTCCTGCCCTCCCACTTTTTTTTCCTCCCCCCAGTGTCTTGTATTTGTGTGTTGGGGTGTGGGGTGACTGGTGAACTTGCTAGCTATTGGCTTGTCATCCTCACTGGCCAAGTATGGAGAAGAGAGGGAGTGGTAGTGGGTGGAGGTTGCAGGGATACCTTTTACCTCCAACAATTGCTCACCAAGCATGACACCAGTGGCATGTGGCTGCACCTGACAGCAAGAATGCAACTCTAATACCCATTTTTATTGTTTTTTTAATGCTTTCTTCTACTTGTCTGTAGTTTTTTAGAGAAAAATATATATTAAAAAAAGGAAAATCTGTACTGGTTTGTATAATTGCAAGTGGGTTAAAATTGTTTAAATTATCATTAGGTTGATAGGCTAATAAAAACAGAGACTGTTTTTAAATATTGCATAATGAATATTATTAGATAGATTAGAGGACATAACAGGATTGCTAACGCTACTACTTCATTTTCTTTTTACTTTTTATTTTTTGCATTTCCTAATCCATGTAGATGTATTGAGTGAATATAAAAATAATAATAATTGAAAGAAAGTTAGTCAGTGCTAATCTAAACAAATGAACCTCTGCTGCCGAATTGTTTACCGCCATTATTTGGAAAGTCCAGCACTTCCTTTTTCGCTCTGTTAGCAAGATGACGTCAATTATTGCACAATGTTTCTATTTCACACGAGATCATTGGCAAATTTTACAACAACATTTAGGTACTTTCAGTGCACTGACTTTTTAGCTTAAATGTCAGTCTGAACACACTTGTAGTGTTAGTGCGCTGATTGAGATACGGTCTTTATATATGTTGCAACACACCTGACACACATCAGACTTAATTAGCAGACTTGTGAAGAGCTTGACCAAACTCTGCTAATCTGAGTCAGGTGTGATGCAGCATGGAAACCTTACCTATCCCTGGTCTATACCGAGGAATAGCGGGGTAGAAGGGGAGGGTCTTTCTAGGTCTGCAGCCCAATGCCACCCATGCAGCAATGGAAAATAATCACAACCATGAATAGTCTGATGTGACAAGAACAAAAACAAGTAATTATTTCCGATGTAATATCCTTTTCATGTAACATTACGCACATCATGCACTTTAATTCTGACATGCAGAGTTTTGTTTTGTACATTTGTGAAATAATAATAATAACATTTTAAAGGTTTAATACTATAGAGGATGTTACAATCCCTGTTAAGACGAGGAGTTAGGGGTCAATAACAGAAACTTAAGGATATAAATTTATCATGACAAAACTCTAGGTTCAATACAATAACAAAAGATATCCATAATTGGGTTTTATCTATCCTGTACACAAAAAAATTGACGTAAAAATTTCCATTAATACCATATCAATACTATTTACAAACAAATCACAATACTCAATCAAATTAAATCAAATCAAAATCTTCAGCACTTTATGAGAATCTCTTCTGAAATATTATCAAACATATTCAGTGTAATACCTACTTATAAAGTAACACTTTATTTACACTAATTTATACTCTCACTTGTAAACTTTTATTAAAACTAAAAACGTTTGATAAACTGACGTAACACATTATAAACACGATACTGTTTCATTTCACCAGCATTCTCAGCTTCGTGCCATCTTACTGTTGCTGAAGAGCTGAAAAGGTCAATGCTAGCATGCTAATCAGGTTATCTGTGAAAAATGTAATCTTTTGGGTTAGAAAAGGAAAATTGTCTAATTGGGTTGTTTCAGCAGAGGCCTTTTTTTTTTTACATGTCCTCTAGCTGTTTGTGTGATGAGGAAAAGGCGTAATGGGAAAAATGCAACCAGCTGTTGCCGTCTACAGTTCAGTGGGTTTTATACTGTTGTTGGAAATGTGTTTACTGTTCATTTTATTTCATTGTAATATAGAACATACTGAAAATGTGATTGTGCTTCATAACTGTTGTGACTTTTATTTTGGGGAATTACAGTTTAATTGACATAAACATCTGTCCTTCATGGTTATGCACTCCACAGGGATGTGTATTGTTAACCGAAATGCTCAAAGTCTTATTTTAATGTCTCAGTAAATCAACAGCAGAATTAGACAGATGTCACAATTTGGCCAAAATAAAAAAAATGACATGGGCAATAATATTATTTCTGCATACTGTACTGAACACTTAACGCATGCTCTGAAATCTTTACTCTCTCTTTGCTGTTTTCAAAAATCACTTTAAACCTGAACAACATGATATGCACATATAACTGCAGTTTAATATGCATCCTAGTTGGAAATCCAGCAAAAACTTGGACTGTCTCAGGTAATTCACTGAAAATCCTGAGGGCTCAGGAATCTACACACATGCTCAGACTTGAATATGCTTCTGTTCGTGTTCAAGTCAATGTTTGTGCACACATACAGGAGGGAAAATGGAGTATGTGAGGTGATCTGTAAGTCGCTGATCAGGTAGAATACACACCTATTTTTGCACTTCTCTTTGTTTTATCATTTATAGCTTTTTGGATGCTTGACAGAAACATGACACACATTAATCCAGTTAATATAATGATATCAGTTGTTCATTCATCAGCGAATAAAATGCTTGGTTCTTAGAACAGTTTGTTCAGCTTCGTCTTTCCCTTCATTTTGTGACTCATCACTTTTAAACAAACAGGGCTGTGCTTCTACAGCAACCCTTTAGACATTTGTTGAAACAAAAATAGAGCTTTTTACTAACCTGTTGACTGAGAGGTAGTAGTTAGACAGTAGTGTGTCATAAGTCTGTGTTTCTGTTTGCAAGGGGGCGTGTTTCTGCTATTCATAGTGGTGAGAACTTCGGAGGTCTATTAGAGGTCAGTGTGAGTCCTTCTAATAGCTACTGCAGCAGTGCCGGCACAGAAAAGTACACCTCTCCACTTTGGACACAAAGTCTCCAACCGTCTTCACTTATATATTAAAACTGTGAGTACAGACATTCATTTTATTTCAGCCAGTTATGAATGTAATCTGAACGGCCTAAATGTGTGAGTTTAGCTGGGTTTGAAATTAGAGAAGAGTTGATGAAAGAGGGGTATTTTATTTTACATGGTAGTGGTAACACCTGTAAAGCAGTATTACTGAAGCTTAAGGGTTTTTTTTGTTTTTTTTTTAAGGTGTGGTACATACTTTTTCCTCCCTGGAGGTCAAATGCATTGACAAAAGGGCAGTACTTTGTGGTTCAAATTAGAAAGTTAGATTTACAACTACTCTCATTTTGGAACAGGTGTGTCATATTTAAGCCATAATAATAAAAAAAAAATTGCCATTTTTTTCTACAATACTTTGTCCCAGTTGGCATTAGTCCCGTTTGCCATGGTGGTAATTATAGAAGTAGGTGAGAAGTCAATTGTTACCTCTGTTGTTCACTTCATTTACCTTCAATCTGGAGGTCAGATGATTTGACCTTAATGTCCCGAGAGTTTATCAAATAAGAGAGAACCATTACATGCACCTATATTGATAATGCAGTTCTATTTGAAAAAGTTATTGCAAGTTAGATCTATTACTGAGTCTAAATCAATCTTTCACACTTCAGGCTAATCCATTTTCTTTTTATGTGGTGTTAAAAGTCTCTTCAGCTGCTTTTAATCTAGCATTTCTGGCCATGGTATTAAAATTTTAGCTGACCAGAACCAGATGTCATGGACCTGGAAGTTGAAGTTTTCTGCCCTGTGAGCTCATCTTTAAAAAATCCCAAGCAGAAAGCTTTGCTTCACTCCCTAAAGAAGGGCTTCAGCATCTGTAGTCATGTCTGTATGACTCCAGAGAGGCTTGTGATTAGAAAATGAGCCTGGAGTCATATTTCCTTCCTGAGTCTTTGTTTCCGAGACCAACAGCTGTTGGACAGCTGCTGAATGAGACATCTTCCTTTTTGTAAGCAGGAAAAGAACTGGAAGTATAAATGCACACTCATAAACACACAACTACACATCTAATTGACTATATATTAGTAACACATGACATGTTTTATTTATATATTTGTATTATTTTCAGTGGCAGGTCACAGAAAACGGGACAAGTCACCAGTAACAAGTGGAAGCACTCTGACATTGCAGACCTCAGAAAGTGCTTTTTTTTTTTTTCTCCAATGATTTTGGCCATTTTTTTTAGTTGGAAACTCTAATGGGAAAAATATATCCTTAAGTAAAGAATCCTGTGAAATTTCCAGGTGGTGATCTGGTTCAAACTGGATCCCTTTTATCTTATTCTAATATTTCCTAAAGATGTATTTAAAATCCATCCGTAACTTTAATAAATCAGATGTTCACAGTCAAATGTATGGACTAATGTTTATACATTTAATAAGAACATTATTTTGATAACCTAATTTTTTTACCTATATATTTAGGTATCAAAAATCTTGCCACACCCTGACTTTACCAGGAAATGCACATATAAAATGCATGGTATAAGATACACAGTATGAATGCTTGTGTATTGAAAAAAACTTATTTATTGTTGTATATAACTTAAATATATGAGTCACTAAATACATAAGCTCTATTAAATGATAAAGGTATGATAAAGGTTATAGTGTAACATTTAAAAGAAGGTTTAATATAAGTTATGGCTACAGAAATGAATAAGAAACCAAAACTAAATTTGTTTTAGGGATAAACCACCTTTTTACACCCCCCTTTATTTCTTTGTGTTGAAAAAAAAACAATGCAATAGGTGCAGGAATTTTTTTTATTAAAGCGGATCTGTCTTTGACTTTAAATACCCTCTATAGGCGGTACTTTTTCACTCCTGCCACTTGTTTTTTTGTCTTTAATTTGCCCAGTTTCCTCAGATTTTCTTGTAGACTCCATGCAGAGACACGCCAAGATGATCCTTAATTGGTAAAATCATTAATAGTCTTTGGAAAAGATGTTGTGCCTTTCAAACTTAAATAAATGCAAATAAAGCAATTTAAAGAAACTAATCATTATGTGCAACATTTTCTTGATAACATCATGCATCAGTGTGCCTTTTTTCAAATCTGTTTTTGGTTAGTTCTTTCTTGTACGTACATGGAGTACGGGTTTGTCTTTGGAACTAGAAGCAATGCTGACATGGTCCATAAATCAGTATTATTCAGCAGAATAAAAGAGGAGACGTTATGTTTATGTTCAAGAGTTGAACTGACATAAGGAAAAAAGAAACCAATAATCTGAAAAAACAACTGCTGCAAAAGATTCCAAGCAGGTCTGAGTCCTTGGAAGCAAAGTATTAAAACAAGCGGCGTGGATCGGGTCCGTTGGCATGGTGTGCCGGCTGGAATGAAACTGAAACGCAGAAGTAATTAAATCTGACGGTCTGAATTATATTCCTTTCTCTGTTTTGTGGCAGGGTCAGTGCAGAACAGCCATGCAGGCTCAGGAGGTCCTGAGACAGCTGCGGATTCCCGAGCTGGATGACGTGCGACAGTATGTTCGAGGTTTCCCTACAAACGCGCTCATGGGTGTGGGTGCCTTCGCTGCCATTACAACTTACTGGTTCGCCACTCGGCCCAAAGCTCTCAAACCACCCTGTGATCTTGGACTGCAGTCAGTGGAAATACCAGTGAGTGAACTCTTTTTTTTTTTCAGTAAAACTGGGTTCATCTGGGTTTTGATTTTTATTCCAGTCTTAGTTACAGGAGTGCAAAATGCCCTGAAATAACAGTCCATCCGCTCTGGCATGCTCAGAGTTATAACAGTAGAAAAGGAAACTAACCAGTTGACCCCATCCTGCAGGAATGTTTGTTGTATGCTCTCCAGGAAATTAATCACAGCTTATATTTGAACAGGTCTTCAAATACAAGTTCTGGCAACCTCACTCTATCCCACATTCACAGCAATAACATTTTATTTCAAAATAAAAGCTGGCTAAGGCAGTGAACTGGGCTCTATTGATATTTGTAATTTCAGGGTTTCAAACAGCTGAAAAAAGTGTTGCAGTATAAAAAAAAGTGCATAGAAGCCTTAAGAAAGGTCTCGGTCCTTATTTTATGGATGTGATTTTCCTTGTAGGGGGAAAAACATGTCAGAGGATCAGTGCTGAACAACAATAATGAGATCATGACACACTACTACGACGACGCACGCACAGTATATGAGGTTGTCATGCGAGGGTTAAGAGTATCAAGTGAGTGAATTTTTTGTATCGGTATCAATCAATGAAAAGCGAGAAGTGAGCTTTATTTTCTCTGACAGACAACGGGCCCTGTCTCGGATCAAGGAAACCAAACCAACCATATGAGTGGGAGTCTTATCAGGAGGTGAGATGTTTGCCCGCAGTCGTGTTAAAATAGAACTACAAGTAAACAAATATCCAGTTTACACTAAAGTGTGTCTGTTTTTGCACAGGTGATTGACAGAGCAGAGAATATTGGCTCTGCCCTCCTTCATAGAGGACACTCCCACACAGGAGACAAATATGTTGGCATCTTTGCCCAGAACAGACCAGAGGTAACACAAGGATCATCCTTAAAACTCTTAATTCTGTGTTTTATTATTAACTTTTTGTGACACAGCACTGTCTGAGGTGCATTTAATGTCTAAATGTTTGTTTGTTTGTATGGGATCCCGAAACAAATATCCCCTGAAAGCCTGACCCAAGAAGGACTGGGTTGAAACATCCAATTTTTAAAATCTGAAAACTTTTATTTGAGTCTTTTTACTAAATCTAAGAGGAAAAATTTTTTTTTTTTATCCCCATGCAATATGTAAAAAATAATAATTGTAATCTTCTGCTTTCTTATATTCACCAGTGTGCAGGAGAGCTGTGTTGTATGGTGAACAGCATGGTTTTGAGTTAGGTTTCTATCATGAAGTGATGCAAAATAGGCCTTAAAGAGATTTTCTGTCAGTGGAGTTAAAAGGTATTTGTTTAAAAAGTAAGTCAGGATTTCTAAATCTGCTGTGGAGTGCAGGCATGGAGCTTAAAGTGTTAAAAAGAACAAAATAAACATCATGCCCGAGGCTAAAACTTGGTTACAAAACAAAGAAAAACTTTATCTTCCATTCTCCTCAGCTTGAACGGTCAGGCCCACTCAGAGCCTGCAAACCAGCTTTATCCTATTCTTTCATCATCTCATCAGTGTCATCAGTTCAGAGCTATAAAAATTAAATTAAATTGTTTATCGAGCAACCAGAAAAGATTTTCATCCAATAAGTAAATATAAAATCTACAATTTGATAAGTAAAATTATGAGGCTTCATCTCTTCGTATCTTAGGAACAGAAGATTCTCTAAGTCTCATTCAGAAATGTGCTGAATACAATTATAAAATAACCTCCTGGCTTTGAAATGAACACAAAGAGAGTAGGAAAACAGCCATCTGATAAATGTTATCTCATGAAAGAGGTGATGTGTTGAGTGTCCCTTATCTCCCCTCTGTTGGGATGGAAAGACAACTGAAAGTAGATTAAGTTTGCTTAGTTTAGAAGCTGGGAAAACATCTGAATCCGTCCGCATGTTCCTGGTTGTTGCAGCCACCTTGAGGAAATATTTGTTAGTTCAAAGTTCACATGCTGTTAGTTGCTCCAATTAAAGATATGCAGGGAGAAAAGGAGGCTCCTTCATTCACTTAATTCCTTAAAATCAAATCCATGGTTCAGAAAAGTGTTTCTTCCTGGAAGAGTTGACCTTCACAGCCATGTTATCCTTTGAGTCAGTAAAAATGCCGAAAGATGACGTCTGGTTCCACCTGGTTTCCTTTGATTAGCAAAAATGCTACAAAAGCTCACGCTGTACAAAGCTGCATATGCATACTTTCTTTGTGTGTTTATGCACTTTCATCATGATGTTGGGTTGTTCCTCCTGCAGTGGACCATTTCAGAGCTGGCGTGTTACACGTATTCCTTGGTGGCTGTTCCACTCTATGACACACTTGGCACCGAATCCACTGGCTACATACTCGACAAAGGTATTACATAAACTGAAACGATGACAAACACAATCACACTGGAAAGATTAAGAGCTTAATTCAGGGTTATCTCTGTTTCAGCCGCCACCTCAACCGTGATCTGTGACGTAGCAGAAAAGGCTCAGATGATTCTGGACTGTATAGGTGGGCAGGGAAAAACAGTCAAAACAATTGTTCTCATGGAAGCTTTTGACAGTGATCTGGTGACCCGGGGGAAGGAGAGCGGCATTGAAATCATGAGTTTGAAGGATTTTGAGGTAAGAGCAGCAAACTAATTCTTTTAATTATCTTTGTTTTAGTCTGATTGTTTCCCAAAACAAAGTAGGATTCTTTTGTTACCCACTCATGTTTAGGTTTAGGACCTGATTAGCTGTGCTTTATTATATTCTTTTTGGTGATTTGGTTAAACTTATTGAATGTTTTTCTTTTTTTCCCAGGCTCTAGGTAAAGCCAACCATCATAAACCACTGGTGAGTTGGTTGCATAAGAAAAAAGGTTCTTGTTTTCTTCCAAATTAGTAAAATGAGAGTTTTGGTTTCAACATTAATCATTTTCTGAGTCAGCAGGAGTTCAGCTAAGGGAACGGTTTGGTTCTGTATGACGCAGAAAGGAGGATTTTATTAAGGTTTTTTTTTTTAATCTAATCACAGCCTCCAAAACCAGATGACCTTGCAATTGTTTGCTTCACATCTGGAACCACAGGTATATATAACTAATAGTTTTAATGTTTGGGAATTAAAAAAAACATTTTCTTATCCTAACTTCTCATCATGAATTTCTTTGATTATTCAGGAAACCCGAAAGGTGCAATGCTTACTCATGGAAATATCATCTCCAACACTGCAGCATTCCTTAGGATAACAGAGGTAAACAGACACCCCCTGAACAGCACGTCAAAAGGAATTAAGAGATGTGTTGAAGCTAAAATGTGTTCCCATGACAACGAGCTTTTGCAATCTTCCTTGTTTTGTAACTGGAGAGACTTTAAGCAGCTGAGAGAAGGACAACAGGGGCAAGTGAACTTCCAAGTCCTCTGCATGCTTGTTCCTACCAGAAAGAGACAGTTTTATGTTTGATTTTTAGGTTAATATTATTCCTTAAAGACATTATTATTTAATAAGAAAGTCAAAAGGCCTGATAGTTGTTGATCCTCTGCATGTCCTGTCTTCTTCTGTGGTATTGTCCAGGGGACAATGAAGGCCAGCACCAAAGATGTGCTCATCTCCTTCCTCCCTCTGGCCCATATGTTTGAGAGGGTGGTGGAGGTACAGTAGCCAAGTGCTTGACTAGCAAACATGCATGTGTTTTGTTGTGTGTCCTCTGCAGGTACACTGCATGCTGACCCTCCATGACATTCATGTATCCTATCTCCCCCTAGCTCACATGTTTGAGAGGGTTGTGCAGGTATGTTGTGGGCTTACTTACTTTAAATAATATAGCTCAATTACCATTTTCAAAGGATTGTTGTTGTTGCTTTTGTATCATAATAAGCTTTTAAGTTTTGCTGCATTGCCTATAAACTGTAATGATTTTAGCTTCTAATTTTTATTAGCAGTAAACTATAACATAAAGATAAGCAGTGTTTCTGTTCCTTAGATAAAATGTTGAGTGTAATTTGACTCTGTTGTCTCTGAAACCTGTGGCATTATGTTCAACTAATTCCATATTGGTGATATGATGTCACCAAGTCTTTGTATACAGTGAAAATTACAGCGATGGGTTTGTAGCTTGTCCAAGAGAACAGCGGTGTCCTCTTATAGGTGAAAGGTTGCCTTTTTTATTTACAGCAGTTGAGATAAGTGGCTTGTTTTTCCTCAGGGTGTCATTCTTGTCCATGGAGCACGGATAGGCTACTTTCAAGGGGACATTCGACTCTTGATGGACGATCTGAAAACCCTGCAGCCAACAGTCTTTCCCGTCGTTCCTCGTCTCCTCAATCGCATGTTTGATAGAGTAAGCCCATTTATTTAGTCCTCATAGCTTAATCCTGTTATTTCACAATCTTTCTTTAGTTGTGTAGACCATTTTTTCTCATGTGTCCCTTTCCTTACTTGATGTCTGGAAAAGTCATTTGAGGTTTTTCTCTGCAGGTTTTCAGTCAGGCCAACACACCAGTCAAAAAATGGCTGCTGGATTTTGCCTTCAGAAGAAAAGAATCGGAGCTTAAAAGTGGGGTGGTGAGAAAGGACAGCATGTGGGATACACTTATCTTCAAAAAAGTGCAGGTAAACATGCAGCAGCATAAAATTTTGCCTTTTTTTTTAATATACCCAAATTTACTGTGAACCTTTTAAAACTACAGGATCCTGCTAAAATGTTTTTTTTTTTATCCCTGAATGAATTGTCAGTCCTCTCTGTAATGGGATGGGCAGAGGTTAAAATGCAGACGTGTTTTCCTGTGTTTTGCACGCTGCAGGCGAGTCTGGGTGGTCGTGTGAGACTCATGATAACAGGAGCAGCCCCTGTTTCCCCCACCATC
Source organism: Kiunga ballochi (assembly GCA_037177335.1). Classification (NCBI taxonomy): domain Eukaryota; kingdom Metazoa; phylum Chordata; class Actinopteri; order Atheriniformes; family Pseudomugilidae; genus Kiunga; species Kiunga ballochi. The sequence goes on from JBAMIG010000004.1 coordinate 8,117,116, forward strand.
TTAACTTTCCTAAGAGCTGCTCTCGGCTGTCAGGTACTTACTCACTTATCGTAGTTTCGCTCTATAACTGTAAGCATGCATGTTTTTGTGGCAGCCATTGTTAACATCAGTGTGTTTTACAGTTCTATGAAGGCTATGGTCAGACTGAATGCACAGCTGGCTGCACCATGTCAATGCCTGGAGACTGGTCAGCAGGTAAGAGCCTGAATCGGATGCTACAGCTGAGGAAATCTTCTGCTCCTAATATAATGTAGTTTAATAAGACAATACTGCTGTTTGTTATGAAATTAGACTGATTATTGTGTCCACAGGTCATGTTGGGCCTCCTCTGCCCTGCAATGTGATAAAACTTGTGGATGTGGCAGAAATGAATTACCTGGCAGTAAACGGAGAAGGAGAGGTGAGTCTTTACTAATAAATGTCTTCATTGTGAATTAATGCTCCTATTTCTTTGTTTTTCACAGGTGATGTTTAATTTTGTAGAGCCTTTGGTTTAAGTTGCAGGTATTTAGGGATATTATTGTGGCTTATATTGAAATAAAATGACTCTTTTAACACAACATAACCAGTATTCCATTTAACCCTAAAATATATAAACAGAAAGACTTTCTACTCCTCTTTTTATTTATTTTTATCTCCAGCTGTATGGTTTCCCCATGTGAAATTCCTTATAACCTGTACATTTAAAACACACCCATCTCATTGTTGCTGCGGATGCCTCACGTGATGCACTGCATCGCTTTTAGTGCAACTCCTGCTGTTGCAGTTAGCTGTTGTCCCTCTTTCCCACACCAGCACCCAGGATTTTTATTATTCCAATATCATATTGAGAAATGTGTCTTCAGTCAGTGATGAATAGGAACATGAAAACCATAGGTGCCCAAACCCTCAAGATCTACTATTCTGCAACTTTTAAATGCGTATTTTAGCTGTTTTGGATTGCATCTAAAAGTTGTACGGCTGAACTTTAAGCGGTAAAAAAATTAACGATTGTGGGATTGAACCACTCTTATAAATGATAATTTTATTTAAATGAAAGATTTTATAACATTATCTGTTTAGTTTATTCAGAAACTCTTCACACTTTAAACAAAACAAGCACTTTGGCTCCAAACTTAAGCAGGTTTTAACCTCTATTTTACCTTCATGTACACAAAAAAATACGAAAAACTGTAAATAAATGTTTCAAAATGCGTCTCTATAGCAACAGAATTTACTGTTGTAACACTTGTAAACAATGTTTGAAACCTTTGTTGCTCCAGGTGTGCGTCAAAGGACCAAATGTATTCCGGGGATACTTAAAGGATCCAGAGAAAACCGCTGAGGCGATCGACAAGGATGGATGGCTGCACACAGGAGACATTGGGAAATGGCTTCCTGTAAGTAAGAGCAAGTTTAATGGCTAATGTGAAACCTTGAAGGTCACTGGGATCAAGTTTAATCTGGAAGCGTTCCTTTGATTCATTGCAGAATGGCACGCTGAAGATCATTGACAGAAAGAAACACATATTCAAGCTGGCACAAGGAGAGTACATCGCCCCGGAGAAAATAGAAACCATTTACAATCGCAGCGACCCAGTGGCACAGATATTTGTTCACGGTGATAGCTTACAGGTCCGATGATCTCAAATCAAAAACATTTATGCAAATGCTGAAAATAGTTTCAACACATTTTAACATCATATTCTCCTTAATGTGACTTTTCAGGCGTGTTTGGTGGGGATAGTGGTACCTGATCAAGACTTTTTACCTATTTGGGGAAAGAAAAAAGGCTTTGAAGGGTCCTACTCAGACCTGTGCAGTAACAAGGTTGGACTTCTTAAAGAAACAGTCTGAGCGTGCAGCTCTGCTTTTCAGGCGTGTCTGACGCTTCCTTTCTTCCTTTAGGACGTGAAAGCAGCCATTCTGGAAGACATCTTGAATTTGGGCAAAGAAGCAGGACTGAAGTCTTTTGAACAGGTGGACTTCTGTTAAATTAATCTATAGAAAACATTTAAAACCATCTCATTACCTTCATCTTAAAACTAAAAGGATTAGTAATCAGAGTAAATTAATAGCTATCGTTTTACTAAGAATTTCTGAATATAAAATGATAATTTCTCCTGTATTTTTCTTTGTCTACTTTTTCCTCCCACACTGCAGGTAAGAGACATCGCATTACATGCTGAGATGTTTTCTGTACAGAACGGTCTGCTGACTCCCACCCTGAAGGCCAAGAGGACTGAGCTCAGGAACCTCTTCAGGGAACAAATCAATGAACTTTATGCCAGAATTAAGATGTAAGCTGTGATAAAGAGTGTTACAGAGAGGTCAACTCAACCAAATCATTTATTCAGCATTTTTCTCTGCCAGTCAATTTAAATCATTTTCAGGGACTGATTTCACACAATTTGGAGTTAAGAGAATTCACCATCACTCTTTTGATAAATTACTGTACAGCTTTGTTTCTTTGCTATTGGTTAGTGAAGCATAACACACACATACATTGATGGTACATTTTTATCTTAGACTTGTAAAACTTGTGGTTTAAAGAGTAAAAAAGGGGGGAAATGTGAGCTCTTCATGCCTTTGCTGCCATTAAGTCCAACTCACTTTTACAGAAACTAATATCAACTATTTATATACCAAGCTATTTAATGTTTTGGTAAGCTATTTAAGTTGATATTTAACACAGTCATCAAACCTGTAAATAGTTTGTGAGCTAAACTAAAAAGCATTTGAATGCAAAGCACTTTGCTAACTTTGCTTGATGCTAGTCGTAATGTCCTGCATTCCCATGGTGCAGCAGTCTGAACAACTGACTTCATTCAGTGATTTCAGAGCCGAATGCAATTAAAGCCGGTTTGGGTTTGTGTGACTTTTGTTTGGTTGTTTTTATTCAATGATGCATGTAAATATATTGAATATGGCTGTACTGTACGTGCGGAAACTCCATTGCAGTGCCCTTTAATTATATTAGCAGCAAAGGCTGTAGTAGGACAAGCTGTAAGTGTTATTTGTATATTGATCATGTGTTTGGAAAAAAAAGACCACTGTTATTAATCATTTTAAAAGCCAGTGTTTGCTAATGATTTCCATGTGATTCGCTGATGGTCCATAAAGTCAAGTCAGCTGTACAACACAAAACATCATCATTTTCAAAGGTTTTGATTAATTTATGGTTATTCTACATCAAACCATTTTATGGACTAGCACCTAACAAGTCTTGATATAAAAAGGGCAGATCTTATTTGTCAAAAGAAAAATAAATACTTTGTTTGAAATGCGTCTCTTTTTGGTTTTGTTTTTATTGAAACCTTTTTTTCTGGACATTGTTTGAATGTGGTTTTTACTAGAAAAAAATAACGTATATTAAGCTATAATTTAATTCTGAAACAGCAAAAAAAAAAAAAACATCCCAGTGTTTAATAATCTACAGTAATCATCAGGAATTATTATGCATCTTATAAATCTCTCAGATTAATCAGTATTTTACTTTTTATGATTGCTTGGGTCTGATGGAAGGGCGATCTGTGTACCATGCCTTTTGGACTAAGCATTTCAGAAAATACATGGATATGGCTCATAAATGATAGTTTTGCATGTTAACAGATGCCAATAGCACTGAGAATACACAGTAAAATAACACAAACCTGGCAATCAAAAGTCTGCCACACAGGTTAGCAGAAGCTGGTCTGAGATCTCCTCATTATTTTGTTCGTAGTTGTTCAGACTCTCTAAATAGTCCAGATCATTCTGTTCATCTCCCCACTCATTTGGAGTCTCCATCACTGGACAAGTGCTGCTCTGTGGGGCCTGTTTAGGTACCTGGCTGGGTTCAAAGTTACCAGCATCATCCATTAAGTAAGCCTTATCCTCCTCATCCTGTCAGGGAGCAAGAGAGACATAGTCATGGTTACCAGTGTTACAAAGAACCCATTAAAATCATTTATTAAAACATTGAATTTTCTGGCACTCATGAAATATTCAAATGAACTAACCAACATCAGGATGTAGCTGACAGTGATCTCTTGTGGAAGCGGGTAACCTATAACAAAAAGCAGGAAGATTATAAACCCATTAATTTGGAGTTTATTGCCATACATTTGATGATTTCTTTAAAATATCTTGTAGGGTCATGGCATACTTGAGGACCTGAAGTTCCTGCAGTCAGGATCATGACACTTCTGGTACCAGATTTCATCTTTTAAATCCACAATGATCCTGCAGAGGAAGATTAAATCTGAAGTCCCACAGACACCATCCGAATGTGACACATGCATTACATACATGATGTTGTTGCTTTGATGAAACCTCCCAGCCTTCTCACACCAGCGGTATTTGGCAATGTCATAGACAAGAAGTTGCTCTCCGGCAAAGTAGTTCCATTTTCTGATGCCTATTGGGTTTAAATGAGGTTATAAAAGTCAACAAGATCAATTCACACTGCATAACAATGACTGGTCTGTGTACAGACACAATACACGTATGAATTAACCCCAATGGGGGTTTAGTTGAAGCGTTTCCTGTTACTTACTTCCTTGAATCCCATCCTTTCTAACCAAGGTTAACACAAAGTTGTCCACTTCCTGGTATGGGGATGTTTGGCATCCAGTAAATGGTCCTGTCACTATGATACAGGGAAACCTTTATTGCAATTCAAAAGTATTTCAAATGGATTCAAATTCAAACAGATATGAACATGAGGAGGCGAATGCTTTCTACAGTTCAGTGTTACCTGAATGTGAAGCAGATCCCTGCTGACAATGAGATGCTGAACTTTTAGGCTCATTTGTTTCTGGGACGTCCCATGTAAGAATTTTCTGACCTGTGAAGCTGATGTTACATATGAAGATGAACTTATGTGCATGAAAACTGCATTCAAAGCACTAAAAAATATTAGTTAAAAGTGTATAAACATACTTGACGTTGCACACTAAGGATGCCAGAAAGACGCTTTCCTCCTCAGAGGTTCCTTTTGTGGGTTTGACGATAAACTCGTTGTCCTCCGCCACGGTGAACGCAGCGTTCTTCCCCACTTTTGATGACTTGTACAGCCGGAAATTCCTGTTCTTGGTGTAAACGCCTGATTGTGACAAAAGTCATAATTAACTCAAGCAGACAAAAATTTTAAAAGAGAAGGTAAGTAGCAAGTTGTCAGGTGTACCATCTCATAGTCAGCTGACCATGCTCTGAACAAAGACATCATGTGTGTCGGTTTAAGAAGGGTCAAATCATTGAGAAGATTTGAGGAGAAACTACTAAAACTGGGTTAGGTACTGTCTAATACATCATAAAAAACTGGAAGGATACAAAGGAAACAATATTTTAGGAAGATATGTGGTCAGAAAGTAAGAACATTTTCACATGAACAATGCAAAAGAAACTCAAGGGACTGGAAATGAACAACTGTGTAGCCATAAGAAAACCACTAATAAGTGAGGCTAACTGGGGAAAAAATAATTAATTTGTTAGAAAGCACAATATTGGACTATGAGGCAATAAAGATGAGCCCAGATTTTGCCAGTTCCAGCAAGATGGATGCATCAGGGTAGGCAGACAGGGAGACTGTAAATATGTCCTGTGGTATCTGCAGTCGGTCAGGTCTATGTTTAGCAACCTTATGGGCCCAAATAATGAGGTCAAATGAATACATGACGACACCGAATGAACTGGTTATTCCATCAATTAATTGTTACTCCCCTGATGACACGGTCATTTTCCAAGATGACAATGCCAGGATTCATCCGGCTCAGATTACAAAAGAGTGGTTTCAGAGAGCGTGACATCATTTTCAAACAGGGATTTAGTTTTTACGCCCAGGCAGGCAGTGTACTGTTCTCTGGCACTTAAACTGGGAGGACATCAAAAGAAAGAAAGAAAAACCTGCTTCAGATTTAATATTTAAAGTGTTTTGATACAGAATTTAAGATTTGATAACAATAGTTTCTGACTACAAGTATCAAATATATGCTTCTGGGTCCTCTTACCAAGATCAACAAAAAACCCATCACGGCCATCTTTATTCTTCACCAGCAGGAGGCGGAGGTCTCTCTCTTCCTTCTTGCTCTTTTTTGTCCGCGGGCTCTCAGTCATGTCTTCTGTTGCAGGCTTTTGCTCAGGATCGACACGTGTCTCACTGTCAGCACATCGTTTGGTAAATTACACAAAACAATGAAAGAATAACAATAAAAACATCAAGTTTCACATACTTGCTATCTGTCAGAGAATTCCTCCCTTTATCCACATGGCTTTCACTTTTAGCTGTGTTCAGGATCGGCTTAAAAATATCATGGATGAACCTTCCTAATAAAAATAAATATTTTTAACAACAAAAATGTTCATTGGAATTCTTGATATGTGAACATAAAATTGTGTTTTCAGCATAAGACTGAACATACCAACATGTATGTTGTCTTTAAAAGCAGCATTTTGAAGGATGAAGATGAGATGTCGACTGAATTTCTCCTCTGTGCTCGAGTCGAGGTTGAGAACGTTTTTCACCGAGCATTCAATCCCATAAACCTCCAACAGCTTGTCACAGACGTACTGTCAATACACAGAAAAATCAAATTACCACACGTCGTCTTCCTTTATCCTGTTAAAACACTAAATGAGGCTACGTGACAAACAAGGTCATGTACTTCATTTTCCAGCAAACAAAAGGTAGATAGAAATCTAACTTTTTGCAGCTATGATATCTTACTTATTTTGCAATTCTGTTTATATTAACTGGTGCATTTGCAGTAAAGCAAATAAAAAATGACAACCTTTTACATTTTAATAAAGCATATCCATAGCATAAAGCAACATAAACAGACTGAAATATCCTACTTTAAGAAAGAAAGATATGTCTGGGACTTTTAGACGTATTTGAATCATGCAACAAGCTGCTACAGCTTTAGACATCTGCTCATGTCTCTCTTTTTTTCTTTAAAAAAAATGTCCCTACATGGATAAGCACAGAAACCATAGATTTCCCATCAGATCCTTTGTTTGAAGGTTTGTGAAATTCCAAGTCAAAGTAAAGCTTGCAGACAGCACCCTCTGGTATCACCTCATAACAGTGCATCAAGGACTGAGTGTAAGTCCTAGGGAAAAAAAAGACATGAAGTTAAGCAACTGATTCTTTTCTAACCTACATGACAAGATACAACTCACTAGTTTTTACCTGTAGTAATGCCAAAGCTCACTATAACTGGTTACCAGGTACATCCTGTGACCCTGTGCAGTATTTTCCTTTTCAAGTGCAAAAACATGTACGACCTGTAAACACAGACAGTCAGCAGTTGTTTGTCCACATAAAGGATAAATACATCTATAAATAAGGTAATGAAAGCATTGTACATACCTCTTTGCAACTGTGAGCAAAGCCAATAGCCATACTTTGACGAGGGAAGAGTTTCCAGACTGAGGAAGGCTGGCATGGCCACAGACGAGGTTTATAAGGCGTTGTCAGAGGATGCAGCTGGAAAGACTGAGCAAGCTGCTCAACTCTCTTCAGTCGGTCACCCCACTTGCTCATCTTCTGGTACGAGTTTGTCACTCACATGCAACACTTTAGAAAGTGCTTTGTGACTAAAGTCTTTGTACAAATATTAGTTATATTGTCATTCTTCAATCTAAAAAACAAAAAGCCATTTGAAAAAGTTTAATACTTAGTAAAATATAGTACAAGTCTAAGAATATGTATAAAAGAAACACACACACACATATATATATATATATATACACACACACACATATATATATATATACACACACATATAT
>JBAMIG010000004.1:8136930-8154921 GCA_037177335.1 Kiunga ballochi
ATAGATAGATAGATAGATAGATAGATAGATAGATAGATAGATAGATAGATAGATAGATAGATAGATAGATAAACATGTATAAAGAAACAAGTATATTTTTTTAAAACATAATTAATTTTTTTTAAAGCAGCTAAAGGTGCCGCGATAAACTTTTAGGTAGAAAGTAACCACTACTGATGTTAAAAAATATTAATGCAATCAACATGTTCTGCATATTTGCTTTTTAATGAAACACAAACCTTCCTTTTAGCCCGGAGCTGTCCATGATAACTATCAGATGAGTCCCCAGGAATCTCACTTCCCCACAGTGACACCCCCACGATGGTGTAAGTGATGCCCATCACCACTAAAGGCAGCACATAGACCAGGACCGTTACTATGATGTGATACCTGCACAAAAGCACAACCATCTCTCCAGATTAGGATTCTACAAACTGCAGGAATGTGAGTGATAGATATGCCCAAGTTATGAGAGATGGTGTTCTCACATGAAGGAGTCATCGGCCATGTGGGGCCAGGCCACATAGCAGAAGGTCCTGCCCGGTAACGTTCGGACAGTGGAGAAGTAGCAGAGAGGGAACGCCAGAACCACAGCAAGGCTCCAGATACAGAAGATGACTCCTATGGTGGCTTTGGCGGACAGACGAGGCTTCAGAGGATGAATTATTGCCATATATCTACAAGAAAGATGCAAAGCATACGTACACTGAAGTCATGCAAGTAATCCATCCATAAAATGGAGTTTTTATTGTTTCTGGAGAAGTGCACTTTAAACGTGAATGTTGGGGGAGTTACAGAAATGGACATTTTGACAAATATCACATAAAAAATCATTATTACGAATATCACAGGTTTAAAATCTCATTACTGGAGAAACATAATAAGTCTTTTTCACTTACAAAGGAGTTTATTTTGAAGTATGTATGCATATTTTCTTGCCTTTTTCAAAGGAAAATGTAACATATTGTCCAAAATCTAAACTTTAACTGAGCAGATTTACTGTGAAATACAATTTTCTGGAAGTCACAAGTAGATTTATTTTTACACACATGCCTAAAACTAAATTTCAGTAATAATTTGATGGTAATATTGACAAAAAACTGAATTCTCGACGTCCCCACCTGTCTATGGCTATGGCAGTCATTGAGTAGATGCTTGCAAACACGGCGGCGACAGGAAAGAAGTTGTGAAACTTGCAGTACACCTCTCCAAAGTACCACTCTCCATGCGCCGCGTAAATGAAGTTGATGAGGGTGTTAAACGCAGCCATAGAAACGTCCGAGAAAGCCAGGTTCAGCAGGAAATAGTTGGTCACGGTCCTCATCCGTTTATGCGCGAAAATAATCCAAATCACGATCAAGTTTCCAAAGACCGCCACTGCCAGCACCATGATATAAGCCACCGACCAGAGCGCGATGCGCCATGCAGGCTGCGCGAACTGGTTGGCCAGGATTTTGCTTGTGTTCCTTTCAGAGGTCATACCTCCACCAGCGGGATCTGTCTCCAGCTTGATGCGCAAAGTGGTCCTGATGCAAAGCGGGGGCATCAGCGGAGCTACTGTGGGCGTGTCGCAAAAGGCAACATGGTGATAGGGGTTGGTCACAATTAAGCTCGTGCTGTCCAGCACGGGCAACGTAAGCCATCAAACGCCAGATCGTTTCGCTGTAAATTATACAGGCACAAATTTATGCTGCTGGAAAGCAGGGTCTGCTCACAAAGTTAGAAATATAAGTAGGTTAAACTTACACAATAAACAAATAAAATAAATAAAATAAAATAAAATAAAATAAAATAATAAAAAAGGAATCATTTTGTCTATTTTATCTCACAGGTCCAGTCACTCCTGGCTTCTGTCATTAGGATAAAATGGTTCTCTGCATTAGGTCTCTGCAGCTTTAGGATCAGCCATGAGAGTAATACAGATAATCCTCAATGGCTTTGCCATCAAAATATCACAGTTTTATTAAGGATCACCTGTATTGTGTAACCCTGATCTCACTGTAAAGGCATGTCACATGCAACAAAAACTTTTCTGGAGTTTATGAACAAGAACACAGAATTTAGTGTCTCTTCTTTGGTGACTCTTTTTTTTAATGACATTTCACCTGAATGTAGATGATCATTGCCTTTTTCCTGCACTTCTTCTTCATACTTTTGATAAGGCACACACACCATGCTCTGTCCATGGGCTTTCTTGACAGCAAATGAAGCTTGTTGCTTTGGTATCTAAGAATTAATGATTTTTTTTATCAATCCAAATCTGCAATTACTGTAAATGCATCATTATAACGTAACAGATTTTAATTCAAGTCCTCTATTTTTCTCTTTTTTGCATTTTAACGCAAAAGACTGAATATTTTTGTTATTGTTTTGTTTTCCAATGAAAAAAGAAAATCTTCCAATGCAGATATGATAGCAACAGTCTAACTGAATGTTTAGCTGGCTGAATAAAAGATGGGAATCCCAGTAAAAGGAGTACTGAGAAGACTTTAAACCACATTGCTTGAAATACATCTGAGCGAAATTTGTTTACAAACAAAAAGTTTTAACTTTACATAATCACACAAACCAGCATGAATGGATTATTTAATGGGCCAAGTCGGTGTGAAGGGCCAAGAGGATTACGAGACCCCTAATTTTGAGCGACTGCTAATTAATACTAATATTTTATTAATGGAGAGACAAACAAGTAAAACAGCTCAAAACAGAGAGCTTAATTTGACCAAGATGAGGATGTACAAGGGGAGTAGCGAAATAGCCAAGGAAAATATGGAAAGTATACAAAAAGGAGATGTCTACAAAAACAAAAAGACAAAATGAATATGGAGACACACAAAAATATATGAATGTAAAAGATAAATAAATGAAAAAGATACACAAAATTAACACCACATAAAAACTAACCAGACAGAAGTATCTGAGAATGGTTATTCAAGTAACTTACATAAATAAAAACATTTTTTTAAAAATACAGAAATATCTCAAATACAAATTAAAATAAGAAAAGGGTCTTATGAAACCAAAACACAGTTTTTTTTCATAAATCAATAAAAAGGTGAAAATCCGGTGACTAAATGACTTTTTCTCATTCAAGTTAAGCAAAGAAAGAAAAAATGAAGACAATCACAACATGAGACACTCTATGATGAGGGAAACATCTCTGTGCAAAAGACCATGAGAGCTTTTACAGCATGTTGTGGGATCTGCTGTCACATGACAGCCCAAAAATAACATTTACCTGACAGACTGTGGTGCTTTTACACACAAATAAACTTCACCAAGGATTTTTTTAACTGCCTTTAAGGTTGTTGACTAAAATAAAACTGTCACAATAAAAATAATTAGCATACAACAGTATTAAAGATGTTATATAAAGTGAACATAAACAGTGTCTGTATAACAGGTAAATGTGTTTCCTGCACCTGCTGAGTGTGTTTTCATCGGCTCTATTCTGTTGTTTCTTCTTACTGTGAGCTCTGCATACGTCCTGTTCCCTAAACTACCTTTTTCTATCTATCTATTTGATGTTCTCCAAAGAAAAAAAGGTGTCGGACTAAACAGTGAAGCTGTTCCTACTGAGAAAAGAGCGCAAGAAGGTCAGAGAACCTGATTACTCTCAGCAAGGCCTCATTATCCACAAGCCACGTCTTTTGGACCACTCCCTGTCTCAAATGTCACCGTTAAAACCGCTTTTAAACACGCCCTGTCCTCCATTTCAAAAAGGTCACTTTTAAATAACCATTGATGGCATCATTAGTTGCAGCCAAACGGATCCCCCTGAGATATGAATAATTCAGTCATCATTTCATGAAAAATGAAGAGACCGCAGGGCCGATGAGTGTGTTTCTCTGTCTGGTGTTTGATCCAAGTATAAGGTCTGATTCCTGCAAAGCTGATAATGACTAGATGGAGTCAGTGGGATTATTTGGAGAAAGTAAACATGAAAAGATTTGAGTTGTTGATACAATCAAGGTTGGATGCGAGGACGTGGATTTCTATCAGAGCCTCTGGGACAAGCTTATGTTTATATCAGCAACTTTTCAAATGATGTTTGTTTAATCAGTTCAAAAGAAAGAAAAACTCATTGAGCAGCTTTTTTTTTAATTGTGTGTTGTTTTAATAAAGCTCTGCAGTTTTATAAGCTAAACAGGTAAATAGCCATAATTGGTTTTTATGTTAGGTATAATAATCAACTAAACAAACAAGCAGATCGGACGTGAATCACTCAGAGAGTGAGATGTCCTTATATGTGCTGCACAAACAATAATAAAAGTCTAGAAAAATAGTGTATTTCTGCAGCAGGTGCTTTATAATCCTCCATTCAGTCATTCATTTTTCCATACCGCCTAATCCAATTCAGGGTCACGGAGGGTCTGAGCCTATCTGAGCTATTAGCAGGTTGGACAGGTTGCCAGTCCATCGCAAGTTTATCATTTTTATTAGTGGAAGTTAATGTTCTTTGAGCTTGCTTTAAAATGAGTTATACTTATAGCTGTTTTTTACTTAATTTACTGCACGCCACTCACTAAATACATACTGCCAGTGTCATACATGCACTGTGGCTGACTCAAACCAAATCCAATTAAATTTATATAGCACTTTTCATCCTCAGGGTCCCACAAAGTGCTTTTCACATTAAAACAACAGATATTACAATACAAGAGATATTTACACACACCTAAACCAATGCTGCACAGCACAACTCCACAAGCACAGTCTCCATAACTAACCAGTATTAGACAAGAAGGAGGAGAATTAAAGTGTCAGAGCAAGACATAAGACATAATCTGGTTTGCTTTTTACTGACTGATGTGAGCTCAGACAGTCACAAGATGAAGGAGCCTTCATGAGAATGTGCCACAGAGTCAAAAATCCAGTTATGAGCTTTAATAACTGTGGAAATGAAAGACACCAGTTGCTCCAGTTTTCTCGCTGTTTCATAGTCCAGGACATCTGTTTTCTTTTTGTTTCTCCATACACCAAACAATATTTGTACCTGAAAGGTCTGGACTGCAGGTAGATGAGATTCCTCTCGTGGGAAGCCATGTTGAGTCAAAGCCAAAATCCGGTGAACTGATGAAGAAGAAGCAAAGCCGAGCAGAAAACACAAGAAAAGAAGTGCAAATACAACAGGAAGCCACAAGCTTTGCTCCAGAGGAGATAGCAGCATGACTGCATTGTGTGTGCAAACGGCTTCTTCTTTGAGTTTGTGTTGATGTGCCTGAGCGCTGAGAGCATGTTAGTTTGAAATGAAGTGAAAGTAATTTCCTGGACTAAAATGAGCGGATAAAGAGAAGAAGAAGGTGAGAAGACAGAATGAACGAGTGAGAGAAAGCAGCTTATGATCAAGTGATGCCTGCAATAGGATTACATGTCTAAATAGAGACTTTGACTTGACTTGAGGAGAAATAGCAAAGACTGGAGGGGTTGTAGGGAGCAGAAACGTCTTAAAACTTTAAGGTAATTAAATTTCTAAGCATTTTTAGATTGAAACATATACTTTAAGTATCTCAGGTAACTATTTAAATCATATTAACATCCTAACAATCTTGCTAATTATATTATAGGATGAATGTTTTCATGTTTAATATACAGTAAGATTATTTATTATGGCCGACTGACCTCTTCATAATCAATATAAAGACAATTTTTATTAATTCTAACTCATTTGGTAATAAATCACACTTAATTGTCTTTATATAATTTTACTACATGTGCTCATTTACCACAACAGCTACATGTTATTAGAAAACATTTATGTGATCACTGTAATTGTGGCCAGTTGAGTAACTGGGGGGGCCATATAATAGCAACACCTGCTGGTGTGGCAGAAAATAACATGGAGCCCGTTATGCTTACGCAACCAAATATCCAACTCCTTGAAACCTGAGCAGCACGAAGAGAAAGAGGAGGGCCACAGAAATAAGGGCGAGTGAAAACAGGGAAGTAAGAGTGCCAAATCCAAATGGAACAGTCCAAGTTGATATCAGCAACTGCTGTGCGCGTGAAATGTTGTCAGATCAGAAAAGCGGAGGGTAAAAGTTGCATTACAGGTTGTGAAATACTACATAAAACTTCTCACTCAGCGTTCAAAGATTGCAGAAGTTCAGTAAATAGTCAACAGAGCTGATAAGTGATCTAGAGGTAAGACAAGCCGTATATACCACTGTTTCTCCTTGTTTCATTCAAAATGAGTTGCCTCTAAAATGTTTTCTGTAACTGTGTGAAATTTCACATATTAATATTTGCTCAGAATCACATTGTGTTACATTATGTTGTTAAACACATGTGTACTTATCTTCTGCAAAGGAAAAGGGTTGAAATTATTCAAACAGCTTAATGTTTAAGTTAAAGTGTTCAAAATGGAGATAATTATGTGATTAAAGTCAAACTGGAAGATCCTTAAAACCTATGGTAATGACAGCGTCCAGAGCTCCCCTAAAACTCCCCTAAAAAACGGCAAACATCTGGCAGCATGATCGCCTGTGGTTTCCCGTTAGAAAACAACACAACCTTGGGGGATGGCGAGCAGAAAAATGCATTAAAATTTTATGTTTCTTTATGCACAATTTCAGCAGTTTGAGTACAAATAGATTCATGTCCTAAAACACTAATCAGACTGCAGTTCAGCAATCTGAGCAACACAAAACAAAGGCACTGATAACATTTACTAGCTGAAGGTCAAAGTCTAAAATAAAATCAAACACTTGGTTGAGTTTAGAAGATGAGCAGTGATGACTCAGCAGTTTATGCACCCTGCTCACACTTATAGTCTATAATAGAAGTGGATTTATATGAAAGTTTTATTTCAACAAATATAACTACAAATACAATATATTCAAAATATATATATATATGATTACATATAAATAGTGCTGCAATGACTGATAATCAGTTACAATTGATTAGCTGATCCAGGTAGTGCTCTTACAGGATCTTTTACTTTTTAACCCATGCAGCCATTTGAGGCCACATTCCCACCTCCATGTAACGTTTATCTAGAGATGACAGGTCATTTAATGTGTAAAATGTTTGTAAGTCACTTATTTGGTCAAATGATTTACTCCATGTCACCCCAGACAGGCATCTATACTTTCTGAGTTTCTGACTGGACAGAAATGCTGTTTGGAAACTTGCAGCGTTGCTCAAAAAAAGCTAAAAAAGCGTCTTACTTCTTGTTTTCCTCTCAGAAAAGATGCAGCGTGTGTCTTTTCCACCTCTGTCCAAGGTGGCTGTTTGCGGTGGTACGCATGGAAACGAGTTGACAGGAGTTTACATCGTGAGGGAAATGCAGAAGCAGAAGGTGGAAAAAAGGGGATCTGTTTCTATAAGCACTGTCCTGACAAATCCACAAGCTGTCGGTGTCTGCAGAAGATACACAGACACAGATCTCAACCGGTGTTTTACAGACGCCTTGCTGAGGTAAGCCTATGAAACACAACACTGTAGTTTGCTGCTTTATAGTGGATACACAGATTCAAGTGGTCTGCATCTTCATCCCAATTTCAAGCATTGTTTGGTTTCCAGCTCCCCCATAACAGACTCATCACCCTATGAGCTCAGACGAGCTCAGGAGCTGAACACTCTGCTGGGGCCGAAAGGAAGTGATGAGGCGGTGGACCTGCTTGTAGATATCCACAACACAACTGCAAACATGGGCATCTGCCTTATCTTCTACTCATTAGACTGGATCAGTCTGCACATTTACAAGTATATAAAGGTACAAACATCCTCATCATTCAGCTTCTGCATTATTATGATGCAAAATAATAAGACATTCTATGAAATAATGTGTTGCATTAATATCTTATTAATGAAAAGAAAGAAAATCTCTGCTTTTATACTGTATTTTTTATCAACAAAAAAATTTAAAAAGATTTTATTTGTCCCTTTAGCTAAATATATTTTTTAAATTCTATTAGATTTTTTGGGGATATTTAGCATTTATTACCATATATGTCAAAATTCTGTATAATCTTTCTGATGTCCATTAAAGGGAACTGATTTTGTTCCAGGACATTTTGAGCAAGGTTTTTACCATAAAGTGATGCAAAATGCCAGAGAAACTAAATGCATCACTGAATAACAAAAGGAGACATTTTCCCTCTTTACATTTCTTAAAATCAGGTTTTTTAGTTCCACCCAGTGGAGACATGCACAGTCCCTGCATTATGCTAACCCTGGGGTAACATTGCTGTGAAATGGCACTCTACAAATAAAGCTGAATTGAATTGACCTGAGGTGGACAGGATATGGGGCTGTGCAGTGGTGTAGTGGTTAGCACTGCTGTCTTCCAGCTGGTTTGAGGCTTGACTGGGAGGAAGTTTAATTATTGGCCTTTCTGTGTCGAGTCTCTCAGGGGCTCCAGCTTCCTCCCACTGTCCAAAGACGTGGTTATTAGGTTAATTGGTCACTAGAGATTCTCTCTAGGTGAGCTTCAATGGTTGTTTATCTTACTGTGCAATGGACTAGTGGTCTTTAGGGTCTACCTGCTTCTCGCTTGCTGGGAAAGGATGGATTTTTTTTAATAACGTATAGAACAAATGTCTTAATTTTTACACTAAACCCCGTAATTATGGTATAGATCATTTCTCCCTAGGATAAGATGACCTCCAAACCTGTAAGATTAATCCAGCTGGACATACCCATCCCTGATGCTTACTCCCTGGAGTCTGTGGGGAAGCATGGCTTTGGTAACTATAAGAATTTTTCATTTTTGGCTTATTATTTATATTTTAATATGTTCCTGTATTCTTTGCAGCAATAGAGGTTGGTCCCCAACCTCACGGTGTGCTTAGAGCAGATATCTTCAACATGGTGAAAGAGGTAGTGGATCACACAATAGCATGGGCTCAAGAATTCAATTCTGGTAAGAAGCAAAATTACTGTCATGAATAAACTGTTTGACGCTCAAGATTTTATCTATGGATCTGTATTCTCATTAAGATAAAGTGAATTGAAAATTAATACACCCCTTGCATTGACAGAAATGTAAATTAATGGCTCTTAAATGCATATCTTGAATCTGCATAAACACAGCAAACTGTAAAAACCGTGATGGCTTAAATGTGTCTACTGTAACACACCTTTTAGACTGTTTTCCTTTCTCCAACAGGATGCACTTTTCAGGCTAGTGAGGTAGAGGCATACACTTTAGTAAGAAGTGTTGACTACCCAAGAAACTCAACTGGAGAGATCATCGCTGCCATACATCCTGAACTGCAGGTACAGTAAGCTGGTTGCAAAGCTCAGAACATGATGCTGCTTTTATGTGAACACCTAAAGATGGATGAAGCCTATTCTATCTATCTAATGCTATGTCAAATAACTATAAAATACATGTTCATCCTTTCCCAGGATAATGATTTCAAGCTCCTGCAACCAGGCGATCCCATGTTCCAGTCATTTACTGGGGAGACGGTGAAATACGAGGGAGAAGCACTCTACCCTTTCTTTGTGAACGAATGTGCTTACTATGAGAAGAAGATTGCTTTCCATTTAGGTCAGAAGACCACTTTGACCTTCCCATCCATATGTGTAAAGGATGGGGGACCCATTGGACCACAGTAGGAACAGGAACTGGATGCTGTTTGAACTCTAATCAACACAAAAAAGCAAATTATGCAATGCAGTCCAGCAGTTCTGATGTGATTTATAAACTAAAGCTGTTTTTTGTACTGCTGTGACTTAAATATCTTCATTGATTTTCCTCATCTGGTGGATTGTGAGGATTTTGAACACAAAGTAAATATATGGCAAGTCACATTAACTCATTAAAGTTTAAATCTCTTATTGGTATGGATCTTTCATTTTAGGTGAATGCTTATTAAAGGCTTTCATGAGTAAATAAAGAAAAGTACAAATGATTGAGTAATCAGGTGTTTGGAGGCGTCTCTGAGGAAGTGAGAGGATGTGCCGGCTGGGGATGAGGTGAGCCGCCGGGCCAGGTGATTGGCACAGCTTGAGGATTCTTGTGAGGTTTTAAAATAGTTTATATTTACTATATAATATATATTTACTACATTGTTTTGGTGTTTTGCAGTTGCGGGATGGTCTTTGTCCCAGTTAACAGCTGTCCGCCTGGCTATGCAGAACATGTAGAGTATCTGATTATATATATATATATATTATATTATTATCTGATTATCATTATTATGTTTTATTTGTGAGGGTGGTTTTTACAAGTGACATTTGCAACGTTATTGAAGCGCTTTTTGGAGATTTTTCTTCAGGTGTTTTGGGTATGCTGAGGTTATTTAGGACCAGACTGGGTTAAACTGAGAGAATATACTAAAATCTGCATTAATAAAAGGGGACTAAATATAGTCTTTTAATATTTAACTCGTTTACATGTTCATTACTAGATCTACTTGATACTTTATTAAATATTTTCTCTTCAGCTCAGCATCTTCCAGACTCGTGCTGAAAATGTGTCTGTTTTTATAAATGCAACGTAAAGCACTAAATCCAACTTGGCTCTTTCAAACAGCAGAAACAGCCTTGAAAGTGCATAAATGTTGAATTTATTGATACCAAACGATACAATAGCGCACTTCAGAATACATAAAAACACTTACAAAACATGAGTTCATCTATATCTGATATCTATATCCATATCTAAATATTAAGACAGAAAAACATCAGTTGGAACTTGTGCTAATCAAGGAGGAATTCCAAGATTTAAAGTTGTAAATCAATTCAGTTTTACAGCAATGCAAGACAAGAAACTTTAGTTTCAAATTCATCTGTCCAAACACTAATCTCTTTGGCTGTTTCAACACCTGAAAGGATTTAAAACCTGCCCCGATGGTTCATTATCTGGTAAAACCAAATTACAAGGGATCTGAAGGCTGACTGCGTGTGGTTTTCCAGTGAAACCATGGCAGTAGTATTATTTGTGCTGGAGGTCACAGGTTTCCTCTAGTGGCATCAAGTCAATTCAGTTTGAAAAAATTCAAACTAATTGGGTTAATACATAATAGATCCATTAACATCAGTTACAATGGAAGCTGAGTGGTTCCATATTTAGTGACTGACATTTGCTGACATTTCGTCAGTATATACCACAGGCTGAAATGAATTACCACAGATGATGGAAAGGTCAACTTGAAAGGCATGCAGAGCAATAGCTTGATATTTAAACTTATGCAAAAAAAAAAGAGCCACAGAGCAAAACACATAAATAAAAGGCATGTTAGATATTTTCCTTTTACAGAAATAGCTACCTTGACTTGGTTAACGCCAGAGTCTAAAATTTGAGATAGTGCAAGTCTATAATGTTGAGCTGAGATAAGGACCATGTGGTGAGCAGCTTTAAAAAGCGATGGCAACCAAAAACAAAGCGGTTAAAAAAACATAACTTAAGACATAAAATATTTTTTAAAAACATGCTTTGGATAAGATACCGGTGGGATATGAAAGAAAAAAGGCAAAGGTGAGTTAATGTTACACCTTGACATATGAGCACTTATGATGATTAGCTGCAAACTCTCCTGCTTATGCTTAGCTGGTGACACTCTGTGCTTTATTTATTAGAAGTGAAAAACTGAAACCTGAACACTTTATATTATTTACACCTTTCTCTAACCAGAAAAGCTTCAGGAAGTTTTAAGATATTTGCTGTTTTTAAAACACCTCCTTTATGCTACCCTGTAAGCCGTCATGCGGGTGTAATTCTTCCGGTGACTTTTGGCGGCCCACAAGAATAAAGCAGCTGCCATCATCTGCAGAGGGAAGGAGATGAGAGCGAGGTAGAGAGACCAGCCCATGGAGCCTTCAGCCCTTACCGACTCTGGGTAACTGTTGTAGAGCAAATCCACTCCTGCTTGGAAAGCACAAACTGTTCCCAGAGAGCATAGACCTAAAGAAAACAGACAAATAAGATATTTAGCTGAAAGGATGAAGCATTCCTGTGTTATTCTTCTGGGAGTTCATGACGTTTATGAGCACAGTAACATTAACAAAACCTTTAACTGAGGTCAGGAGGCTGGTTTCCACACCCACAAATAATAAATCAGAACTAAAAATAAATCCCTAAAATGAACAAACCAATTTTTTTTTTTTTTACAATAAATTGAGAATTTGAGGTTTATTGTAAAGCTGAATAAAAAAAAAAGGTGAGAAGGTGCTTTTTTTTTTCACCTGCAAGAAAGTGGAGCACTCCCACACCCAATGTAGGGGTAACGCTGCGGCACAGGCAGGCACAGACTCCTATGAGGCCACTGAGGAACACCAGCGCCAGTGAAACCAACGGCAGAAGAAACTGGCACCTCCACAAGTCTGCACAGAAGGCAATAAGAGGATGAAGCCTTACAATCTGAATCCACATCCAGTTCAACCTTTTGCTTTGTGTAAAGTATTTTTAAAAAATACTGACATGTTACACAAAACCAGCTAAATATCTAAAAACACAAACCTGTTGCATTTAAGTGAAGATAAAAGTGAAAAAAACAGCTGGATAAACATCGGCGATGCTTAAAAGCTGACGGTGTCGTCTAAAACACCAGACAGGATTCCTAAAAGGATATTTATGTAAAACCCAACAGAGCGTTACCATCATCACAGAGACAGAAGGCGGCTTACATGTTCTAAGCAGATCCTCTTCACTGTGGTTTCCAGGTTGTTTGTACTTCGGGATGAACTGCTGAGGAAGAGTGAAGCTCACACAAAGCGATTCCATCTTGGGGTCTAAAGTCAAAGTAGCAGAGCAGAAATACAACTCAGTCGTTTCTTCTATTGCTTGTTAGCACAAATAGCTCATTAGCCAATCACGTGGAAGCAACACTTCAGGCATGAAGACATGATGAAGATGATGATAAATTCTAATCTGGCTTTCTGTTCTCTCAAAATGAAGAAGAAAAAGAAGAAGAGGAAGGACTTTGTTCATGAGAGTTTTCTGAGATACCCAGAGTCGACCCGTCTGAGTATTTCAGAAACTGCTGATTTACTGAGATTTCACACGCAACCATCTCAAAGGGTTTACAGAGAATAGCCTGAAACAGAGAAAAGTATTCAGTGAGCTGCAGTTGTAGGGAAGAAAAATATCTTGTTGGTGTCAGAGCTCCGAGCAGAATGGGCAGACTGGTTGGAGATGATAGAAAGTGAACAATAACACAATCAATGCATGTAGAATATCACATCCAACCTTAATGCAGATAGGCTGCAGCAGCAAAAAGACCACACCAGGTATCGCTCCTGTCAGATAAACAGGAAACTGAGTTTAACTCATTAAAATTGGGCAACATGTCTGAGGAGCCTCCTTCAGCTGCAACATGCAAATGTTACATTAGATTTTGATAAAAGAATAAATTGTTATTGTTTTTACTAATAAGGCTGCTACTTTTTTATAGTAGGAAGCTTTTTGTTTAGCACACTTTGGACATTTCTGTGCCATGCTTTAAACACAGGTAACACAGGTCTACCTGAATATTATTGCAGACCCTGCTTTTATGACTAGTATACCACAACAATACAACAACTCAACAACTGGTTTCTTGAACACGACAATGTGTTCATTATACTTCCAACAGCATTGCTCAGTTCAAGAAGCCTCTTTAGGATGTGGAACAGGAGATTCTTCTCATGAACGTGTAGCCAGAACATCTGTAGCAACTCCATGTTGTGTCAAATATAAACCAAATCTCTGAGGAATGCTTTAAACATACGTCTGAGGGTAATAGAGAGCTTAAACAATCTATACTAATGGTGTAACTGATAAAGCAACCAGTGAGTACATCTTAATACAATAAAGGCTTTGGTGTGGGCAATGCAATGAAATCCTTTGATTTACTGATTTATCAGTACTAGAAACTCGCTCATCCTGCAGATTTGAACCAGTCATAGTCTTTTGTATCCACATTGAGCCCAGTTTAGCACAATGTGAAGTTTGCCACCACCTGAAGCTTCATTCTTCTTTACAGCAGAATAAGATGCTGTTAAACAAAGTGTTCATCTTTAAAACTCACTGGAAAGAATCCTGTATGACAGCTTGACTGATCCATTGTATTAAAGAGTCCAGGTTGAGATAAGAACTCTCACTGGGTTCGTCACAAAAGACTTTTTTTTTTCATTTTTCTAAGCTTAAAAATGGTTTGTTAGTCCCTCATTCTTACTTGCTTATGGAGCACGACTGTCATGTGCAAATTCAGCTATTTGTGCAATCTGCCAAAGAATTAAATAAAACTGGATCTGCTATTTAAATTCATGATTTAAAAAAAAGATCTTTTCATTTTGAAGCACATAAAAATCTGTAGGCCGTAAAACACAAGTCAAAGTATTAAAAATGAAATATTTTCATGTAAGAATGAATAACCACATTTTTGTAGTATTGTGAAAATCCTCTCCTAAAACAAACAGATCCAATAAAAACACAGTAGCACTGCAGCAACTGGGAAATTGTAGTTGTCATACTGTAAACTACCTGAACATCCACTTTGTTGATCGCACTCTGGAGGCTGTGTTGTGCCGTCACTGTCTGAATGTGGCCCATCTGTTGATTAAGACACTAGTTAAAATTGTTATCATCATGCCAGGTCTTATAGGAAGAACTCCAGAGGAACCTGAAGACTTGGTAAATGGTTACGCAGTTTTCCCTCCGAACGTGGACTCGTTCTAAGATAAGCTTTATACATGAATGGGTACAGTGTTCAGCTCTATCTGCATATCAATAAGGTTGCATGTCTCCTTTTCTGCCTGGCCATCATTGCCTCTGTCTCACGTCATCTTCCAACTCCCCCTTCATGCCACTCACCCTTATCTCATAACTTGGCTTTTAGCTAATGTAGCTGAAGTAGGACGTCATCTCGCTCCTCATTTTGTTGGATCAAATGGAGCAATTTTATATCTACATAGAGCAAATTTAGACATAAGAAGACATCTCATTTGTGGTTGAAAATAGTCTTTTAACCTATTTTGGAAAACTAACGACTTTGCTGCTTAATTGTTGAGTAATAATAGTTTGTCATTGTGTCACAAGAACTTTACACTGTGACAAACCTGAAAAACACTAAAGCATTACAGGAAAGTCTCAAACAAGGCATTAAACTCAAGTGATTAATCTATAACATCAAGTCAATGTGTAGCTAGCTAACTAATATTATGGGATACAATGAACTCAAACTTTAGAGCACGTGTCAAGGCTGCAAGGTAGTTGGCTAGAGAATATAAGTTCTCGTCAGAGGCCTGTACTACGAAGCGTGATTAACATACCCCGGATTTCTCACTGGTACCTGGGTTGATTTACCCAGACATTTAAGGTCTGGAGAAGTTGTACGACAAAGCTGGTTATAAACACAGTAACTCAACCCAGAGTTGTCCCATTAAGATTACTGTATGTTCACATAAAAGTGTAGAAACTGTGACTAATCATAAAAATGGACAAACCCGACAGAGCAGTGTATTTATCATGGAGGAACAGAATATTATTCTTCAAAATACAAAAAATGTAAGAATTTAATGTAGGCTGAAAGCAACAGTGTTGCTGCAGCAAAAACCAGGGAGGATTGCTGCTGGAAAATAACTGTTAATGCTTAAAATTCTCAGATTATCCTGTATTAATTCATTAGACAAGATAAACTGACAGCACACAGCACTGTATTATAGCCACACAACATTTCTGGGAATGCTTATTTACATCATATTCCCCAATTCTTTGAAGGATCTGTTTCCATATGAACCCGTTGTGTGTTGTGCATCAATAGTTGTGTACTTATTCTATATGTGAAAAAGAGTTATCACCATTATGAACCAGTTCAGAAGCAACCGCAGTGGAGCTAAAAGGATTTGTGAGGAACAAATAGAAAAACATAATTCAGGGCAGTCAGTGACAAGGCTTTTTACTGTGCCTGATACCGTTTTCCGCCTACAGAGGGGGAAAAAAAAGTCCAAAAAACAAGGGGTGGTCCTCCCTCTCAGACTTCTGCAGTGGAGTTGGCACTGTCAAACAATGAGGGTCTCCCTCTGACGGTAATTTTTCATGAGATGCAATTGGTGTGGAAGGGGCGCTTCTATATTAGCTGATGTTGTGGATTTCGCTTATCCATTACATAGTCTGCTCTTTACCAGGTTAGCTGTTCAGCATATGTTGCTGCTGTGATACAGCTTGGTTAAAAGTTATTCAGCATCATAGTTCAGAAAACCCAGCGATAACCCTGAAGTTAACATAAGAGAAAATCCAGCTTTGTAGTACAGGTCTCTGGTCATCACTAGCTAGCTAACCACTTTCCCTTAACCATGGAAAAAAATATAAGGCTGTTTATTTTAGTTGCCAAGGTGATGAAAGAGGTTTTTTTTTTCATTTTGGGAAGAGCATGATCATGATAGCATGTTGCAGGGGGCAGCACTGAGTGGATCAATCAGTGATGATAAAGATATGAGGTATCAGTACTAACACCTCTGCAATGATATCATCCCAGCTTGCATCAGAAACAGCAAAGAACCACATTGTTTACAACATAAACCATGTTAGGAAAGAGCAAATAGGTTTAATGTTTCCTCAATCTTACCCATGCAACCATTTCTACATTAGCTATCTTTGGGCTTGTTGTGTTCTGCATTTGATATTTGTAATCCATGTAAATAAACCACAACAAAAGTACTATAAGTATTCACTGCTGTGAAGAGATCAGTTACTAAAAATACAACACCTGTGACACACTGAACATACAGTAATACCTGGCTCTTTGAACCAGTGTGACTGGGTGGGCACCTGGATGCACCTCCACCACAGTCCCAGGGTACCATTTAGGAGGAACATGGAGATGTAGGTCTTGTTGCTGTAGGGTTTGTCATCAAACTCGCCACTAATGAAGTCTTTTTTCAGCATCGAGATGTTGGTGCCCCGTTTGATTGCTGGGCTGCGATACTGGTACCAGTGCTGAGTTCCCACAGCCACGGAGAGGTAGACTGTGGCTAGCAAGCTCAGCACCGACCCGATGACCAGGGCTGTAGCATAACGATTATCCACCATGGTCTGGATAAAAACGGCTCGTTTTCAAAGCTGACTTGGAAACATAAAAATGAGAAACACACACACACGTACATATAAATAAGCCAGGAATAGCCAGAAGCGTTTATTAACTGCAGATGTTGCACACATGCCAATGCTAGCTTAGTTAAAAGCGTTCAGTCTTACAGTGTAGCCCCTGAACTGTACATGATCACTATTAGGCGCTGTTAGAAATTATGCATTATTTTCAAGTGGTAATGAATTAAATCTGCGTAATCTCATATGCATAGTAGCTCGCAACCCACTAGCTAGCTAGCTAGCTAGCGCTAATTTCGCTGACCAAGCTGCGTAAATATCAACGCATTTAACTCAAAACTTGCACTGAATTATTTAGTTGTTTTTGTCATCATTCTTTATTGCTGAACAAAATAATTTACCACTGACCTTATATTCCCAGGTCGTTAAACTTTGAGCAGTCTTTCATTATCTTCTACCTTTCGATTGGCTTCTTCTTCTACGGTACTAAACTTTCTTCTTCTATGGAACAACAGAAACATAATTATTCATATTGCCACCAACTGGTTTATAGTCTTTCTTCTTCCTTGAGGTAATGCATACTAATGAATGATAAATGGGCTTTTATTAACCAAATTTAAAATGTAGCATGAGGTTAAAAAAAGCAATCATTACCTGAATTTAAGCTACAAATTTGCTCGTGTTAATTTGTTTGTTCTCAAAAATGGGAAGTTATCACACATTCCCCTAAAAATGTTTTTTCTCTTTTTTTGGGAAATCAACCAAATCTTTAACTCTGACATACATAACATGTCATTGGACAACAGTGTTATGGAGACAACTATGAACACTATGAATGCGTGTGTGTGTATATATATACATATACACACACATATATATATAGGCTATCTCAAGAAAAACACTAGATAGAGGAACCATCATGGGGAGGAAAAAATCCTGCATGGGATGTACCACCGGCAGATCACTGAAGTGGATGATATACACAAGTCCTATCAGTGGCTGGAGAGGGC
>JBAMIG010000004.1:8154975-8199935 GCA_037177335.1 Kiunga ballochi
GGTGGTGGAGAATGAGAGGGCTAAGATCCTCTGTGACTTCCAGATCCAGACGGATAAGATGGTGGTGGCCAACCAACAGGACATAGTGATCCTGGATAAGCAGCAGAGGAAAGCCGTAGTGATCCATATATCCATCCCCAATTATGGAAATATCAGGAAGAAGGAACATGAGAAACTGGAAAAGTACCAAGGCCTCAAGGAAGAACTGGAGAAGGCCTGGAGGGTGAAAGCAACAGTGTTTTTTTTTTTTTATATATCGAAATCTTATTTTCACTGCATTATTCATATGCACCTATTATCTCTGTCCATGCTACTGGTTCTAAAAACAAGAGGACTATTATAAAAAAAGACACTTAAAATCATCAAATCACTTTTTATTTGTTGTTTTTGAAAGACATTGAAAAAAGTTGGCATCTTCAAGGCTTTTTGGATCAACAAAAGCTACCAAACTGCACTTCCATGAGTTAAACTCTGAATTCCCAGCGCAAGAATCTCATAAAAACATAAACCCTAATGGAAATACAGATTCTGTTCAAACAGCATAGCTCTTACAGGCAATAATCCCTTTGAATATATTTGAATATATGTGACGCAAAATCAGTGAGGTAGAGACTTGGATCCTTAAATATAAGATTTGGTAATAGACTGATATTAAGCCCCAAATGATACCCTTTTTACATAACATGACTTTAGAAGGGAAAAAAGGAAATTAAACACAGAAAAGTCACTCAACATGTGCTAATTTGTGGCTCATACGAGTCTAGTGCAAACTAATTAATTTTAGGCAGCAGAGTTCCTGAATCGTCACGGCAGGCCGTCTTTGGCATACAGCTTCCAGTGCTGCTTGTAGCCAGACAGGAGTGTTACATTCAGGATTGGGATGTCAGTAAATTCCACAGTGCATTCCCGAGAGTTGCAAGGAGCTTCTTCCAGCTCCAGGACAGTCACATTATTGGGTGCAGCTGTACTGAGGATGCTGGCAGGGACAAAAAGTGTCACCTGGGGACCTCGACTAGGCCAGTATCGCCCTAAATTGAATCCATTAATCCAGATCTGTCCCTGAAAAAACCCCCAAAACAAACAAACATATATATAATACAAATTAGTACACTTGTGCTAAACTTCATGAGTGTTGGTGAAATGTAACAGGAAACACAGGTGAAAATAGTGGTGAATTTAAAGAGTCGGTTTAGTAACAAACCTTCCTCCAGTCTGGTAGCTTTACGTAAGTGTCTTGAGGGAGGTCTGGTATGCTGTCGGGAATTATGAAACTTCCCCCGTAGAAGGCAGGAGCAGGAAGCGAAGCAGGCTTGGGTGGATTTTCCCCGAGGAGGCCCTGTCTGACTGCTTCATCGATGCTGAGACTGTACATTGTCCAGCCAGTAAGAAGCTGTCCCCCCAGGGTCAAATTGGATACTAAACCCTGTAGTATGGAAACCCAAATGGAAAAACAGACTGAAAAATCCTCAACTATTTTCAGCTTTCCAGCATTTTTGCATATGATTTATACGACTGAGATCTCAGAGAACAAACTTCCTCATTGAAAAGTAACTGAAATAAAACCTTAAAGTCATTGATGTCTTTTCCATAGTTGATTCGACCCATATTCTCCACCAGTATGTCCATCTGACTCCCAGCCTTCCCAGTCACATTCACAGTTATGACTTTGTTCCTCTCAAAAATCCCTACAGCCGTCTTGGGAATAAGAGTAGTCATAACTGCATAACTGATTTAAATAAACCATAACAATAAGTGAGCATCTGAATAAGATAATAAAGTCAGAAAACATCTGAAGATAAATAAAACTCACCCCATCCATCAACACGTACGCTCTGTCATTAACCCCGTTCATAGGTGACGACAGAGGAGTCGGACTGCTGCAGTTAACAGGCAGAGTAGTTCTATATAGCACGTAACCAAAGGCCTATAGGGTCAACATAGATGCGTTAATCAGAAGATGATTAATGTAGCCCTGGTTTGGATGTAAAAACAATTAATCGTACCTGATTCAAATCTGTAAAAGACTGAGGATACATGCTTTTTACTGGACCAGACAAAGAAAGCTTTTCAAGGGCGTCCGTTACTGTCTGGAGCTACAAGTAGAAAAAGGTCACATTGGACTCTTCTTTCACAATTTCAATTATAAATCAATAATTCATTATAAGGAGATGAAAACAGAACTGTTTATTCTTGGACTTGAAAGTAGAAATA
This sequence comes from Kiunga ballochi, assembly GCA_037177335.1. Taxonomy (NCBI): domain Eukaryota; kingdom Metazoa; phylum Chordata; class Actinopteri; order Atheriniformes; family Pseudomugilidae; genus Kiunga; species Kiunga ballochi. The sequence continues at coordinate 8,157,187 of JBAMIG010000004.1, forward strand.
GATTATATCCTCATAGTCATGTGAGTGCCTACCTTCTTCATCCTTACAGCGCCGTATGCATACTTCGGGGTTGTTGGTGGTATCGGTCCCATCGGTAGGTCACGGTACTGTTTTAAAAGGACACATCAGTTCTTGAAAAATAGTAAAATGTTTTATATTCTGTTTGCTTATATGGATCTTTTAGCTACTTGTAGTGCTGAAGGTTGTGTTCGTACCATTTTAATGACCTCGCGTATGGCAAAGTATTTCTCTGTGAGGTCGCCGGCCTCTGTGAGCGGAGCGTCATAGTCATAGCTGGTAGGCTGTGCGGCATAAGGTGAGTTGGCACCTGTGGTTGTTTACTCAGATGGTTATCTGTTTACTTTGAGAAAGACTCAACAGGCTTTGCTCTTCAAGTGCACTTACCATTCCAGTATCCAAAATTAGTCCCTCCTATGAACATGTACCTGTGTGTGGATGGATGAAAGTGAGGAAAAAATACCAACTCATCCCATAATGTCAAAAAAAGCAACTCATAAGATGTTCAGTCAAATATCATAAAACCCAATGATGTACAAAAATATGCATGTTACTGATCCAGTACTCTGTGATGAACTGGAAACCAGTCCAGGGTGCACGCTGCCTGCAAATTGCTGGCATAACGCTACACAAACAAGCTATTATAAGAGGGATTATTATGCACATACTCAACTGTGTTTATGAAATCCATCCATTTTCTACAGTTTATTATCTGAATGGGTTCGCTGGAGCCTATCCCAGCTGACATGGAGCGAGAGGCGGGGTACGCCCTGAACCAGTCCATCACAGTGTTTATAAAATTGAATGACTCAGTTTTTCCCACAACAAAAGGAAATAGGATGAAGAGCTAAATCAAAGTCGCTTCAGCATGTTAGGTTTTTCTTTTTCATCTCAAGAGACAAAGTCAGAGATGCCTGCAAATTTACTGAGCTGAAGGAGAAAAGCAAAACTTAAAAGATGAATATCCGTTGTAGAGTTTCATTATGAAATGATGCTTGTGGAAGATTTTAGTTTGCAAAAGGAGCGTTTTTAAGGCCTTTTAGGTCTACAAGAGTTCATAATATGTGAAGGATTTTGTGTTATCTAATGACTGCTTCATTTTTTTCCCACAACACCTTCCTGCCCTGCATGCATTTCATCTTTGGTATTTTTGGTGATTTTTACAACATCTAACAGTGAAAAATGAATAAACCAAAGTGCTTGCACACATCTATTTGCTTTCAGGGGGCAGATTTTAATGATAACTAAATGCTAATGCTCAGAAAAATGCTAAATGAACACCAAAGTTTGTTTTGAATTAGGAAAATAGGATGGTCATCCATCATCAGCCTTGTAGTAAGTACCAAGTCACTGACCAGCAGTGACTTTGAGTAAAAGTTGGATGGTTTTTTTTCTGGCACCCGATAATACAATGCATGCTACAACTTTGCTGTGCATCTGGACCTCTACTGCTGGCATATGTATATAGCCGTGTGGGGAAAAATGCATCTTTTCAATTAAAAAAAAGTGAAGATTTTATGAATAAAAATAAAGAAATCAAGATGGCTGCACCCAAACATAGTCCCTTAAAGCAGGGAGTGACAAGAACTATAATAAAGCTCACTTCAACCAATGAACAGTGGCACATCTAATCCCATCCCAGAAATCTGCAAACTCACAGATTGACATTTGCTCCCACAGCAAGGATCTGGTTAAGGGTTTTGGTCACAGCAGCAGATGCCACAACAGAGTGCTTAGATCCCCAGTGGTCCAGCCAGCCAGTGTAAAACTCTGAGTTCACCTGAGACAGAACGAGTAACTTCATTAGCATCTGGGTAGATTAAAAGGAAACGTAAGCCTCTATAATGTGCTGAGGAGATGCTTGCCAAAGGTCCACGAGGTTCTGCATATCGCTGTGCATCAAATGCTGCAGTTATGTTCGCTCCTGTTCCAGTGAGAAGGAAAAGATGAGCACATATTCATTTAAACAACTTCCTCTTAATGTCTGACTCAACTAAAGCGTGACAGTGAGTCGCTAGAGATACAATCAATATGCCACAGTCAGGTCAATAACTGAGTTTAACATGAGAACAGCAGATTATTTTACTTTACAGCTTGTTGTGTTTAAAGCATGAATTATTTTAATGCATATTTAAATTGCACTGAGTAAGACTTACCCGGTCCAAAGTCCACAGTGGCATAAAGGCCTTGAATTGAGCCACACTTGAGGTAGTTTATTCCTGCACCATCTGTGGTGAACAGCACCGCGTCCTCCCCCAAGTGGGACCGGAACAGTTTGGTCAGGTGGCGCATGTAGTTGTAATCACAGGTAAAGTAACTCCCATATTCATTCTCCACCTGTCCATGATGGATATAACATTTCTTTTTCTTAAATCGCAGCTAAATCTTGTGTATTGTTACAAACAATAGCAGGTCGAACCCATAGGGATGAGTTCAGATGTGCACACTCACCTGCACACTAATGATCGGACCACCGTTCTGGTACAGGTAAGGCTTCATCATGGGTAATAATTTCCCCATCCACTTATCCACAGCTGCAATGTAATCTAAAATACAAGCAAGTTAAGGAGTTATCTATTAAGCAGATATCTTCTTCACTCAGCCTCTTTGTGTTTGCTTCACACCTGGGTCCGAAGATCGCAGCACAATGTTTTTCTTGTTGAGAAGCCATGAAGGCAGACCACCCTGATTGGCAAGATTATAAAAAAAATTAGCAGCATAATAATATTACAGATCCAAACCAGAAGCAATACTAGTTTGGAGATCAGCACATAAATAAACCACAGCACAGAAAACATACATACATACATATATGTGTGTATATATATATATATATATAACATTCCATGTTATCACACCAAAAATGATCCTATTGCACTTTATTATACTAATAAAAGTTTATTCATGCACAGCCAAATGTTATAACACTGTTTTAAACATGCAGTGACGTCAAAAACATCAAATTTAAATATCTCTCTACATTTATTTTCCAACAGGGATGATTTCTTAGCCATTTCTCAGCTTAGTTGGGCTACTACTTACAAGTAGTGTTATTACATCAGTTTCTAATGTGGAATGTCAAAAAACAGGCTAAAATAGGACAAAAATTGCATGTTTTTTTTGTGCGTTTCCTTTTAAATCTGAACTCAAGGACAATGATATAGAGCTAAACGTGTTATGTTTATTAGAAAAAAGATTGTTCAATATAATAATTTGCTCTAAATCACCATGCAATTCTTTAATCATTTAATATTGACTTCTTCCTGAGTCACATGGGTTGATACAGCTCAGCAGCTACCTCAGAGATTTTTACTTTCAGGTTACGTAAGGTTTAAGAAAAGCCCACGTTTATGGCTTTGAAAAGATAAAACAAATGAAGAGTGAATAGATAAATGGAGTAAAACACATCTGCTCTTACCATGTCCCATTCTGCACAGATGTAGGGTCCTGGCCGCAGGATCACCAGGAAACCAATCTCTTGGGCCAGTTTAAGAAAATACTCAACATCTCTATCACCACTAAAACTGTATCGACCTGGAAACTCTTCATGGTAGTTCCATGGAATATAGCTGAAAAGTGGTAAAGAATCAGGGTTATCTAAATATATATCCCGCGCCTCTGAATCCTGTCATATTGACAGTATATTTACAGCTCTGGGTGCAGAGAGTGGATGAATTGGGAAGAAAACCTACGTCTGGATTGCATTTAATCCCGCCATGTACATCTTCAACAACCGATCCTTCCAGTAGACTCTGGGGATCCTGCTGTAGTGGATGCTTCCTGATATGTAACGAAACTCTTTCCCATCTTTGCGAAAGCAGTTGTTCTCATAGTCCACACTGAATGAGCGAGATGCTGCGAGCTGCAGGTCAAAAAGTCACAGAATCTATTATATCTGCACACCTTAGAAACCAGCGAGTCCAATAAAGACTCACATTTTATAGCACTGGGATGATTTCTCAGGTGACTCTGGGATGCATCGGATAAGTACAAGTTAACTACAAGTTAAGTATTTGCTCTGGTTATTATTTAATTTCAGATAAATATCCACATCCCTAGATTATTCATTGGATTCATAAAACATACAATCAAATAAAAGAATACATGAAACTGGTGTTTTAAACAAAATTTTAAGTAAAACAAAATAAAAAAAATTAATTTGGTAAGTATTTAACTTACATAGATAAAGGAAGTTACTTTTAAAGTATTTTGAACATGAATGAAAACTCAGATGTACTCACAGATTGACCAAACAGCAGCAGTAGCAGCAGATTTCCAGCTGTGAGCAGAGACATGATAAACTCCCTGACGTGTCCTGCTCCTCCGTTGCTCAAGTAATCTGTCTCAGATGTTTCTCAAAACCCTCAAACAAGCTGCATTAACCGGGATACAATGGACCACGGCTCCACTCGGTAAACTGAGGTGTTTTCAATAAGCATCATGAGTTACGGAAGTGAAATCATGTGACGTAGGGTGCAGTTTTGCCATTTAGCCAGTAGGTGGCAGTGTTTTACAGTTTGTACAAGCAGCCAGGAACCGTGAAAGTAGCCTATTAATCTAGATATTAATAGATCGATTAATCTGAAATAGGAAGGTCAAAGATCTCTTTTAGATTGTGTTGATGATGGTAAATGTAAAAATCAGAGCTTTTCTGAATGCAAACCAAAAAAGCAGTTAAGTTTAAGGTGCAGGTGGCATGCAAAACAATCATTTCATGGCAAGCACAGATATGAGTAACCATTATTTATAACTAGTTTTAATAAAAGTAAATCATAAAGTATTAAAACCTATGTGTAGCATAAGCACATTGTATGAAAAAAAAACAAATGTTTGCATCTTGTGCAAACGGGTTACTGCAATTACTGAGTCTCTAAAGTGCAGATTTTACATTTTTTTATATTTTCATTCATAATTTTTATGTTTCACAAAACAAAATAAAGATTGTCGTCGCTTAAAGCTACTGCTGATAATGTTCAAACAGGTAATGTTACAAAGTAGTGTAGTGTGATGTTCATCTGTGGAAGGAGTGGCTGGATATATATGAGGCTGCACCAGGGGCAGGATAAGTCACAACTATTTGAACAATTTTTATGGATGTTTTGTTTATTCTAATGTGGATTGAATATATATAAATCTATTTTTATAACAGAAATCTTAGACGGGGTGTCAGGCAGTGCTTTTGCTTTGTAACGACAAGATGTGTGTATGACTTAGCGGTCCTATGTGTGATGAATCCCCATAGTGTGTTATGTAGTAGATTATTAGGTGGTTTTTTTTTTGTGAGCGTCTTTTAGGGTGTTAATATACTTGTTTGTTGCAGCATTTGTCAGTAGATTGTGGCGTTGCTTCCCTGCCTGCTGAACCAATTTTTTGTTGCTATCTCAGATGTTTTAAATAGCTTTATCCGCCTTTTAATAAAGTTACCTGACTATACCCGTAATCTGTTGTGACAGGTGTTAAACAAAGGTAGAGGCAGTTTAGTTAACAAAAGGACCTATTATTCTTAAACTTTGCAATTAATGTGTCTTTTTAAACACTTTAATTCACTACTCTAGTATTATTCATATTAGTTTATAATCCAGTTCATTTATCTGATTAATATTTTTAGTTTAGTTTTTTTCTTTTTTACAAACGTATACAAAAGTATGATAATTTTAGAAACAACATGTAACTAACATTGTTCTTATTTATATACAAATGAATGAGGAAATACTGACAGTGATTTCTTTTTTCCTGGTAAAGATTATAACACTTTATATTTCTAAGGTTTTAACATTTAAATGGCATCTTTTGCTTTCAGGTAACGTTTGATAAGTGTAGCTTTTTTTCTTTTGCAATTTTACTGAAAAAGCAAACTAGTGGGGCACTTTCAGTTTTGTATTTTGAATTGATAATATGATTATTGTAACAACACATAATGAAAAAAATGGCAACTTAGATTCCAAATGTGTCCATCATTATTCCTAAAATACTAAATGTATTAAATATATGAACGAATGCATCACACAGAATGACTTTACATTTTGTTAAAATAAAGCAAATATATAAAATATTATAAATGGTTTTCTTTATAAAAAAAAAATAAACAATCTAATAATGTCGATGAATAAATTCAGTTGCATGATGCGTTTTTCAATTTTGAGAATATAACATTTTTCATTGAAGATTAGGTTTGCAGTGTCTCCTTCTCGCCTGTAGGTGGCAGTAATCTGCTATCATGTCAGAAATGATGCAGTCTATGGGCGGAAATGACGTACATATTTAACGCTGAGGGGAACTTACACGTGGGTCCAGGAGTTCATCACGGTTAAATGTAGTAGTAAGCTGATTTGCAAATTATGTCGAAGCGAGCTAAAACTATTCCCGAAGTGGAAAATGGAAAAGACCATGTCGAGGATCCACAAGAGGAGACCAGACGGACCCGCAGCGGCCGCAGAATACGGACTCCTGCCGCACTGCTCGAATCGCAAACCCCCGTAAAGACTCCTAGCAGAAGGACCAGGAGGTCTGTTCTTCAAGAATTACCCCCAGTAGAAGAGCAAAATAGGGAAGATTTGGAGCAGAACCTCAAAAGTCCAGCGGAGGAGAAGTCCAATATGTCTACGGAGCCGGAACTAAAAGATCCCGCAAAGTCTTCCGAACCAGTAGAGCCAAAGGCCGAAGCTGCTGCAGTGGATACAGATAAAGCCGACAGCGGTTTACAGGATCACCTGCCCAGATCTACATCTGCTGAAACGGTACCTGCTAGTTCAGAGACCGTACCAAAGAAGAAACCTCATCTGGCTCCAAGTGCCAAACAGATGTCTGCAGCACCTCTGGGAAAACCGAAATCAGGAAGAGTGTGGAAAGACCGCAACAAGCAGAGGTTTTTTAACCCACATGCATGCTTTTTCCTTTGTGCTTTTTCATTAATTTCAGCCACAATCTGAGACACGACCAACTTCTAGAAGGTGTACATTGGTTTTAAAATAAATCCCCACCTTTAAAGCTTTATGTTGAATTCCGGGTAGTATAAATGATGTCTAGATTTGTTTTATGAAAAAGTAACCGGCCATCCATCCAGTTATTGTGAATCTATTAGCAGCAGTATTGACCTGAACCTTCTGTGTGGGTATGCAGTGTTATCCTGACAATGTGGTGTTCATCTTCCAGGTTCTCTTCCCTAGTGAGAGACAAACCATTGTGCACATCATGGGAAAAGAAGATGGAGGCCAAGCGGGAAAAGGAGCTTGTGAAACAGTATTCTAGGAAACTGAAAGAGGAGAAAGCACATAAGAAAGAGGTATTATGGCACCAGATTGCATGATGTTTGCAATGTTTATGTAGTAGCACCTGTAATGAACTGAGCTTCATCTGTGCGATCAGGAAAAGCGGAAAAGACAGGAGGAAAACCTCAAACGGCGTGCAGAGAATGAACGCAAAGCTGAAGTTGTTCAAGTGGTAAGTCAGAACCTGTACTTTAAGGATAGTTTTTATATCAGCCACATTTACATTTGATAGCAGTCACAGCTCTGTACATGACAGCTGGCTCAAAGGAAGCCTCCCACCTTCTGCCTCTGTCTTTCAGATCTGCAACACGGCAAAGATCAAGAGGATGAAGAAGAAACTGCTCCGGAAAATCGAGAAGCGAGACACTTTAGCGATGGTGCAGAAGTCTCAGAAGCAGAATGCAAAAACCAAAATGCAAAAAACCACCAACCGAGATCTTACCTAAAGACACTGACAATAAAATCTGTTCATCACTTTGCCTGAATGATGCATCTTTGAGACGTATAATTCTCTTTGCAATATTTAGCAAACAGAAATGTTTTCAGCTTGAACTTTGTTTACTTATTTAAAAAGTATCCTCTTTTTAATGCAAATTCTTAGTATGTCACAATTGATGAGCTCTGAATGTTAAAAACGGTGGGAAAACGATTCAGGATAATGTATTTACACGCCTTAACTTGAAAGATAAAGGGCAGTAATGTCACTTTCTGCCATTAGGACTAAAGTCAGAAAACATGAGTTCATGATGGCCCCCATCAGTTGATGCATCTTTACAGAACACAAAGCCCTACAGTGTCTTCTGTCAGCTTTAGCAGCTAGAAATGAAGTACAATCCTTGTATGCTGACACCTCCCTTACCTGCTGCAATAGGTCAAAGCTGCTTACGAGGTCCTAATGGCAGGAAGGTCCATCAAGATCTCAAGGAGCAGAAATAATCTTGCAGAAAAAATGGAATAAAACCAGATCTGAACAAACACCAGTGGAAGTTTTTAACAAATGACTTCATTATGAAGTTTGTAAATAAGTGCAGCACCCAGCTTTAAGTAATGTCTGGGTACTTTTCCTTTCAGTTTTATTCCCTACATTTACCTGACCTCATTGTTTCAATGCTGTCCGTGCAGCTGCGGGGCAAACATTTCAACCTCTTATACATAAAGCTGTGTAACGTGACACCTTCGTTTGTCACCTTTTTGGCATGAATTTGCTGAATACTCCCACAGATGTCATGCTTTGTCACGTCAGTGTTTACATCTGGCATCCACTTTATAAAGACACAGACAAAGTGGAAGGATGGATTGAACCTGCAAACCAAGAACAGCTACAAACAAGTCAAGAATAACTAAGCGTACTACTGGAAGCAGCGACCCAGACATTTTGTAAGTACATTTTCTAATGTATATCTCTAATAAAGGGATTTACTGCTGGCAAATCATATCCCATAGATGCTGAATTAAATAGTGGAATTCTCTCTAATGAGATATTAGCAAGTTTGGTTTGCTTGTAGCAGATTTCAGGATTGTTCAGTTGCGTTAAGGTAGTTTTACATCTCTAGTTTATTTCTGAAATGATTTTAATCGTCGTAGCAGAATACAAATTGAAATATGCTCCCAATTTTAATGCAGAAGAAAATTTATGATCTAATATTTTAGTCTGAATCAACAATTGCATTTGATTAAAATGAATAAAAACGGTTTTTCTTTCAGCTGTGACAGATGGACCAAAAAATGCTTCTAATAATTATAATACCACTTCTGATCCTCTGTAAGTAATTCTGCTGTTTAAGCCATGTTGCATTCATTTCTCTTCTTTCATACTAATGTTTTATACATTTATAGCATCAGTAAAAGCCCAGGGCAGCCCAGTTGCTGCATCATTGACTGCTGGTCCCACGGTGACCACATCTGCAACATCCTCGACCATGCCAGTGATGCCAACAAAAATCCCAACAGCCAACACTACCGCTGCTGCTACTCACATAGGAGCCAAGAGCACAAGCTGCGTCTTCTTGTGTCATTTTAGCATAATATTATTCCATTTTTCATAACTGTAGTTTTGAAATATCATTCACTGATGTGTTTCTCCAGAAAGTTTTACAACTGTGCAAAAAAATGTGAATATGATGATAATAATTAAATAATTGATTATTTTAAATAGTCGTCATTCGATTTGCAGGTATTTTTACCTTTAAGAGTTCATTAAAATAAATAAAAAGTTTTCACTAAGCTTAAAGGTGATGAAAGCTGAGAGCAGATGCTCTGTCCTCTGTGGACTGTTTCTATTTTCATCAAACAAAGAATAAAGACCTTAAATGCATCATGGATGTGTCACCATGTATAAAGTGGATGTTTTGAAAATGAAGTAATTGAACAAAGTGGAAAAAATAGAGGGAAAAAAGCTACAACAAATAAAATGCTGTTACAAAAGGTCTGAAAGGGTCATGCTGTAAAACATGTCCCTAAAATGAAAACTGAGTTATTTAGCCCCATTTCTCGAAAAAGATACTGAACTGGTGAACCGGATGCAGCACATAGAAATAAAATAAACCCACACTCCATCAGAACCATGTGTTGGTTGTTTTAGTTTAATATCATTTAACAGAAACCTGGTTTTCAGAACCAGTTGCTGCTTCTGTGGCTTCATGGTTCTCGATGTGGGCTGTGCATCAGTTGGTGGTCATGCATGCACATCAAACAGAGCACTGGCTCAAAGAGAGGATCAATAAAAAAGAGAAAATCAGCCCAGCCATCTTTTAGGTGCATTTTACAATTAAGTTTTCTCCATGATTCAATTTTAAGTTTTAAATAACACTAAATGTGTGAAAATTAGTTTTTTGTTCTAACAGATTGTTCTCAAACTCTCATTAGAGCTGAACAGAATAACATTTACACATTGTTTAATCTTTTATATAGCTGATCATGAACATACTCAGGGGTCAGAGGTCATAACAGAGGTTTATGCAGATTTGTCATGTCTGGACCAAGCTTCTGATTCACAATAAAAACAGATTTTAATCCCACTGTGAGGGCGGCATTACCCTCCATCACCACTGAAAACGTTCAAACCGTTTCCAAGAAGACTGATACCTAATAAAAATTTGTATTTGCACAAGATAACAGAGAATCTTCCTACCAGTCCTGCAAGCAAATAAAAATCCTTTGAACTGTTTAACCACTAGATGGTGCCATGACATAGTTTCTCCTGACAGTGTGAAATAAAATAAAAATACATCATTTAGGTCTGCTGGTGACAGACTTTATGATAGAAAACACCCTTCTCTTGTTGGGCTTTCAATTAACCCAACACTTTCCCATAACCCAGATTCTTTGAGCAACTTTATAGCAATTATAGAGTGATTGCTGCTCAATTAAACCTTTAGGTTGAATCTCAGGGAAATGAGATTTTCAGCAGCAACCAGTACCCTTTGTGAAAATGGTACTAATTGACTCATAATATTCTGCTACTGAGACAAATCTGCCTCTCATGCAGAAAAGGAAGTTATGGGATATAAATACACAGCATTTAAACAGGATGGTGGTGTTACAGCATATTTATTGTTATCTTTGCTTAACTTCTAAATCAAACGTAAAATAAAATAAATAGATGTAGAATTCAATTGTCTTCATTTGCTTTATATTTGAAAAACTTTGTATTAAAATATGTCTAATAAATTCAACACATCAATGAGTGAAGGACATATGACCTCAGCAGTAGGAAGATTTATTTGGAGAATTAAAATTTTGGGTAATTTCTGTACCAATTCATTCAATTCAGGGTTGTGAAGCTTATCCCAACAATTAGCAGGACTCTTAGGGACTATTTAGTGTGACCAAAATAACCCAACATGCATGTTTTTGGATGATGAGGAACCTGAGAAGAACATGTAGACTCCACACAGAGGCTACCATTTGGACTTCCGCCCCAGCCGAGGATTGAACCAGCAACCTCGATGTTTCTTGCGAATCACTACTCCACTACACAGGTCTTTAAAGGGTTAAAGGAAAATCTCCTTCTAGATAAAAAAAACATTTTTCCAACTGAAGTCAGAAATTTGTTGGAGTAGGCCTCTTATTTTGAAGGTCATGCATCATCAAGTAGTTTATGGAGACATAAAAAAAATCCCTAAATAAATTAATTAAAATTTTAATTCACATTTTAATAAACGGTCTCATCTTCTCTTTGGATATCAGAACGGAACCCCACCCTAATCCTTTATTTTCATCTTTTATGCAAGAAAAACACAAATCTCCCCAAAACTTGGAAATTTTTATTTACAATTCAAGTCAGTCACATGCAACATTTTATTTAAAATGAATAAACATGAAATTAGCAAAAAGAAAAAAAAGAAAAAAAAATGCATATTATTTTCTCCAAAATAGCAATATACAAAAATAGAGCTTACAAATACTGTACAGCAAATAGTCTCCAAAAAATATTCTGAGCAGAATTCTTAGTTTTAAAAACAATGTCTGTGAAAGTCCACAAACATAAATCAGTGTTAAGAAAATAAAAAGAGGAGAGGGGGGCAGAGAGAGTAGCCAGGAAGGAAGGTATGGTTGTTGGTACAACGGGAGTGGGGTGGGGGGTGGGGGGTAGTGGTGAAATTTAAAGAGCTACTGAGGAATAAATAACACCGTACAAACAAGTGGAAGTTTCACTTCAAGGAGGCAGTACTAAATGGACTGGTCGCTAAAACCAACCAGATATGATGAAACCCTCAGCTACAAGAGGAAATATTAAATGTGTAAATCTAATTAAAAGAAATAAAAGAGGTTTTGACACAATCTGCAAGAGCACCACATCCAATCAAACACTGACCTAAAGGGACAATTATAAAAGTCTTCCAATGGCGTCATTGAGCCGCTCTTTTCTCTGGATATCAGTAAATTTTTGATGTGACGATGTTCCTGACTAGGTGTCTATTTATAACGGTACACTCAGAGGCAACACTGACGTCAATGGTGATTTCAGCTGTGGGAAGACATTATTACTGTATTCATGACTGGCTCAGTCCCATTCCTTTTTGGCCTCACAGAGACTCTTTAAAAACACAGACCTCCATATTTGTTGGCTTAGACCTGAAAACATAACATTTTATGATGAGTTGGCACTTTGTCTTTTGGTGGGATTAGGACGGCACACAGGAGGGAAACGGGGAAACCGAGGTTCAAAATGGCAGGAAAGACTTAGCTGCCATTTAATTAATAGGAAGGAGCCATTCACGTGCACCTTAAAACACATACTAACATCTACTCACATTATACAATTGTGAAAGAAGTGGCAACTCGTCTATGCAAAGTAACATGCTTTCACATTTAATCTCCTTTTCTTTCTCACATGAACCATACATTCAAAGACAAATCTGGTAACAGGAAGAAAGCTTTAAGACTTGTTATGACTGGTGTGTCTGGGACAATGGAAGAAAGGGCAACAACCTGGTGAAAATGGAAGATGTGTGTTCTCGTACTGCAACATTAGCAGTGAGATGCTACCTCATTAAAAACAACCACAGCCTCTTCATAACCAAAGACAGCAAAGTCTGGAGAAGGCCCTTCTGTTACTTTGTTCTGCAAAAGACTAAAAAGTTTTGTTCAAACAGAGACTTAGTGTTAAAGTTCTTTTAATGCTGCATTTAAAATCAGAGGAAAAAACCTCATTGGGGCAACAGACCCTGCTTTAGCTGTCACTGCGCTGCTTTCTCTGACCCCACCACAAAGGTCTTCACTAGCATGAGTGTGTGTGTGTGTGTGTGTGTGTGTGCGCGCGCGTGTGTGTGTGTGGGGGGGGGGCAGACATTCAACAGATGAAACATTCAGATCAAAGAGGCCAGAATAACAATGCTTTTCTGCCATGAGGTGAAAGGCATTGTCACTTTTAAAAAGTGTCTGTGTGGGGAATCCGTGCAGCTCTGCATGTGGAAATGTAAAAAAAAAAGAAGAAGAAAAAAAAAACCTCTTTGTTGCTGTTAAAGGCAAAACCAGTGATCTGAGAAGGCTGGGACTGCTTGCTAGAATGGACATTTTCCTAATAAAACAAACAATTCAAAACATTTTCTTAAGCATTTCACTATAAAGTGAAGGTTTTAAATAAAAACCCTTCATAGTAAAAGAACATAAAAGCTAATGGTCTGATTGTTTACCTAATTAAACCACAGATTATGCCTTTAATATCTCCTACTCATCATCGCTCCATCATGCAAAGCATCTTCTTGTGACATCAGTGAGGAAATATTGTGGTTGCCTGATAATTTAACCATGACCATCAATAGCACATGAATTATAAAGCCACAGAGGGCGAGGCATCTAAAAGAAGGCTATTATCACACATAAAACATGATGCAATTTCAATTTATCGAGCTTCCTTTTAATCCTTAGATCATTTACAATAATCTGCAGTCACTTGTGATTAAACACGGTGTCATTAAATCAGCTCTGAAAGAGCTCATTCCCACACAAACACTGAGGTGGCTGTGTGGTAATAACCTCATTCCCACAGCTTTGGTAACATGTGGCCATAGAATACCATTTTCCCACTCATGTCACAGAAGAGCCGAGTTATGAAGCATTTCAAAAGCCATCTTTTAAAATCTGCAACAAGAAATGTACTAAATGCTGCAAGCAAGAGGATCCAAATAATCACAAAAGCAGGGCTCAGAGTTAATGTACGTGAGAAAACAAAAGCACTGTGTACCGTACAGAAAGAGGCAGAGAGGCGAAAGCACCAGAATACCGAGCTGCCTGGCATGTCTGTGTCTGCATGAATGAAAATGCTGTTTCGTTGCAACCTGCTGACCACTGACTATTGGTCGTGTAGCCGAGGGGCAGCTCCAGCTGCTCCCCACACCCATGTCAACTGAAAGTGCCTGATGATGATATGCAATCATTGGTAAAGGGGCAATCTAAGTCCTTCTCCTGATGCAGCAGTACCAATTGCTGAAAAAATAATAAATACAATGCATCTAAATAAAAGCAAAAATGATTACAAGTGAGGATGCAGCATATTTCCGTGAGGTTTTGTAGGGCAGGGCGTGTGATACCAGTTTTGCAGACTTTTTATTAGTTATTTTAAGTTAAATATCTCAGTTAAACTTAAACGAGCCACTGTGACTTTAAGGAAATAAATGAGTGTTTCAGCAGAGCGATGTTAGACCGGAACATTAAATCACCTCAGATTTTGTTAATTAAACCAATTTTTGTTTTTTTATTAATTAAACCAAGCAGAGATAAATTATGATGAGGTGCGCACTAATACTGGTTTACACTATCCCTGTGGTAATTCTATGCTGGAGCGGGTCGGAACATCCTACGTAATGTATATGGGTGTAGTAATACTACTGCTTCCATTACATTCAAACACTTCACATTTAGTCAGACAAAGGTTGCTCCAAGTTCATTTCTGGTGTGTATTATCTGTACACAAATACTAACCATATTACCTGACCTTTACCTCAGATTGTGCAATTGTCCCTTTTAGATATATCTATATTTCTGTTTAAAAATTAAAAATAAAACAGTTAAAATGAGAAAAAATGTTTGTTGCACTGTACACAGAAATAATAGGTAAGGGTGAAATATAAAAACATGACCTTCAGAGTAAGATCCACAAGCAATTAAGGGTTAATTTCTCATAAAGTGCTTGTTAAAGAAAAAAAATACTTATTTTAGTGTACTGTGAAGTTCTTGGCTTATGTGATTTCTTCCTCCTGGACTGTTGGTGGTCTCCCCAGAAAAGTGCTTTGGTAGTGAAAAGGTTGCAGAAGAAACTTCTCCCGGACCAACTTCACTTCATTTTCCGCAAAAAGAAAAAAAAAAATCACGCAAACAGTTGATAAATCAGTCAGGAAGTCACGGAAGTCCTTTTGTGAACCAATGCAATGGTTTTGATGATAAACGCCACAGGAGCACAGTTTTTGTAAATATCTGTGCAGCAGTTCCAGTCTCTCCTGTCTGTCCACACACCCATACCGAAGCGGGAGTGGGTGAGTGTTGTGTTGTTTGTGTAGGTGATGTTGTGTACTGTGAAAACCGGCTGGACTTTGCTACACCAGGTTCTCGATGCCAGGCAATGGCTGCTCAATGGGCACAGGGGGATCTGTGCTGCCAGCCTGCTGGGCGAGCTGTAAGACGGGCATGTTGCACAGCGGGCACACTTTCCTCACCTCCAACCACTTAATGAGGCACCTGGGAAGGAAAAAAATAAGGTATATATAAATTATACACAGTATTAAATAATCAAACTGTACATTGTGCAACACCATTGTCCTTACTTTTCTGAAAGATTTTGTTAAAACACATTTTTTCTTTTTATAGCTGCAACACAAGGCATATGATTGACTATGAGACCTTTTCTGATCGCCATAGTGATGTGGAGCCTTGAGGGAAAAATAAAAAGTTTTCTTATTTAAAATAATGTTTTATTTTGTACCTAATGGGGGAAAGTAAAGTCAGGAGACGTGTTATTGCCCGTTGTGATTAGTGGTGAACAGAAAGCAATTCACAGCATGGCCTTATATGAATATGTTAATGTATATTATTTATAGCATCAGTGTGAAAGGCTTTTTTTTTTTTTTTTTTTTTAAACTTCTATAGGGTTTTTATTCCCCAAATTTACCAACATCTAATCTTTTCTCTTAGTTATAAGACTATAGCTTATAATCTGACATTTATAAAGTAAAAAAAACTTTAGATCGCTTTATCTTTAAAGCAGAAAACCTTTAGTTGGGAACACACTAAGAGCAATGAACAGTCAACGTTCATGTCAATGGGGGGAGAAAAAAAAGAAACTAGGTCAAAGGAGGCGTCGTGCTGTTAGGTCACTATGAGAGGTGGGAGATAAAAGGTGGCTCAAGTAATCCATCATGTCCTGTGTTGTTTTTAACTCCCAACACTGCTTTAGCTTTAGGTCAGAGCTGCCAAAGAGCAGGAATATACGGGGAAATGGGTTATTTTGTAGATCTGCTATGCTTGACAAGTCCTCAACTTTGTGTGTGTGTGTGTGTGTGTGTTTTGTGTGTACATTTAAACAAAACCTAAATCTTACTTTCTATGAAAGGCGTGTTTGCAAGGACAAATCCCCAGCTCATCTTTCTGTTTGAACTCCTCCAAGCACACTGCACATATCTGAAAGAAACGAGAGTTTAGGATGGCAAAAACATTGAAACCACTCTGAATGAGTCGTCTGGTCTGAGGTTTTGTTCTTATTCAGGATCAGACAAAAACTCCAGCTATGTCCTGTTATGCAACTCCTGACTGGCCGGCAGCTTATCGTCCACGTTTTTGACTGAAAAACTGAAATCGCAGATTAAATAGAGGCTTTTTGTTTGTAAAATCTTGAAAGCTTTACAGCTTAAACTGTTAAAAAGAAAAAGAAACTCAAGCTTGGTTTTGAAGCCAACGGTATGACTTTAGCAATGTTTCATATTGCTTTAAATAACTACTCCTTCATATGTTTTTTTCACTACTTTTACAGTTTATTAAATTTATTTAAAGATAAAAGAATAAAAAACTGAACAAAATGATTAAAAAAGTGATCTTAATCCTTATTTTGCAAGTAGTAAACAGATATTTTATTTAAATTTATTAAACCCTCTAATAAAAAGGTTATTGCATTTTATTTCCCATAATGAGCAAAAGCTTATTCACTCAATACACTGGAGTCTTTGTATGTACTCATAAAACTTGTGTAAACTACCATGTCCTCTGAATGGATATGCCTGCAAGCTATTATAACAGGACTGGATGGTATTACATGGCTGTGGTGGTGAATGATCTCTTGGTTTGTTTCTCACAGCACTGTAGGAGTCAGACCAACACCGTGATACTGAAAGTAAGCTAAAGAACAGTAACACTGATCCACCATTGTTCCTGTTGCAACCAGTTCAATCATTTAATAACCAAAAAGGGGCAACGCCATCTCAATAAACTTCATTTGAATATTTAGCTGCAAGTTAGAGAGAAACCCGGGTTCCTACTTAGAAAAGAGAAAGGTAGTAACTGCATGGGGTAAAACCAAGTAAATACGAGTCCAGTGTCTCAGAAAGGGAAAATAATTTCAATAAAAAAGCCATTTTACAAACACAGACCAAAAACAAGCCTCTTTACATTAAATTTCTGGCACCAACATCACTGCAGATATTGCGTTAAATGTATCCATCATTCATTCACAGGGTCCTACCCCTCACTTTCCAGAAGGCAAGCTTTGTGACCAAACAACATGCGTCTAGGCACACATTTAGCTTTTCTTGTCTGCTAGATTGACAATGAGTCCACAGGCCTCTGTGTATTCCAGCTACATTATATCATTACCTAGGAACCACACAGCATACCAAAGGGCGCATAAACACATGCTTAAGATGCCAGGCGCTACTAAAAACTTTCATTGCCGTTATCCTCAATATAACAGATTCAGCTGAAATTATTAAATTATTTCTCTGGCACACTTAAACACAGATGAATGAATAATGGAATGATCAATAAGAGGATGACCGTTTTGCTTCTGGGTTATTAAACAATACATAAAATAGCACAAATGGTGTGAAAATACAAAAAAATCCTAAAAGAATAGCAAATTATATTGTAACTAACCAAACATGTAATTCCTCTTTAATCTTAAATCGATCTATCAGAGACCGTTTGCCCTCCCAGCATTCCCATCATAAAAACTTCATCCACTGGTTTTAAATTAACACCCCGTTCCTTCCAACATGGAAACCATTTCTGTTCAGCCACACTGATGTTCTGTTTCTCTGTTTTCTATAGGTGGATGAACAGCTGTGGGTGAAAAGAACAGCATGGGGTTGTTTGCTCCCTTTCCTGAAGATTTCTGCAGAGAAAAGTTCCCTGCTAAATGTTCTGCTCCTCCATTTATCCTCCTCTACTTAAACAATAACATAAATAGTAATACTTACCATTTCATTTAAAGAAAAAAGGTGTGTCTGCTTTAAATTTTCTTTTGGGCACTAACTTATACTCATCTTTAAAAAGTATTTATTATAGTAAAAGTGTACAAGACATGGTATATTCAGTACAAAACTGTACTGGTTATTGGAGCAAAATCCCTCTCCAACAGAAAAGCACTGGATTTTAACCCAGTAGATGGTTTCTAATTAGGAACACACCAGTATATTTGTTTAAACCAACTACAAGTACTTGGATTTGAGTACTTGCTGATACCAAGTACTAATATATTACATTGCAGCTCACTGGTGTACACAGCTCAGCTTTGATACAGAGTGTGAGATTGTAAATGGGTCATCCTGAGCCGGTCCTCCCATAAGGCTGGACAGCCATCAGTATATTCATAAATAAGAAGAATTTAGTTCTTCTTGGTGGATTATTTTGATGACAGCTGAGAGAAAAGGCACCTTCATGTCAACAAGCTGCTTCTTTCACACAATGTTGCAAAATTTGGATTTTAAAATTAGCATCAAGAATAAAATAGTTTCTGGAAAACAGATTTGGAAACGTTAAAATGTAAGGCATTAAAAACCTAACAATAAAAATAAACTGTTTTCTGGTGGATTTGGTTAACCACTATGACAAGGCACTATCAGAAGTTTCCTAAATAATGGAGAATAATGTAGTTTCTCGCCGATTCAGTTCAGCTGTTTTGTTGTTTAACCAGATACTCGCATTAAAATAAAAATGGATTACAGTGAGGTTTATAACATCAACATGATTGCTTAAAGGTCAAGGTGTAAAATCAGACACCTGGAATTTTATTATAAATGGGTATAAAAACAAAATCCTACTATGTTGTGTCTGCTTGATGAGATCCAACATGTGATGTCTCAGGCAGCAAATTTCAGGTGGTAAAATCTCATGCAAAAAACTTTGCATCTAAAATAATTTATTAAGGAGGATAATTAGCATGTTTACTCCGTCAGTAGTAGGATTTTATTGGATTTTTTTGCATATAAAATGTAGGTCGGTTAACCTGATCCAGTGTCAAACTAAAAGGAGCACTATTCTAGGAGAGCTGGTTGGGTTACACATCAACAATACATTCGCATGCCTCGACCTGTAAACGGATCCTACGGAGAACTTATTTTCTATTCATTCCTTTGAAATGATGACTTCTCACTCAGACTACTCTCATGTCTTCAGGGTGATCCTTCGCATTCAAAAGTGGGTCATCCACCCAGGTGCATGTGTGTATTACTGCCCTTCAAACAAACACAGCTTGATGACTTTGTCACAAACTCCACTCACATGACTTTCTCATATTTTCTTAAGTTTCTATTGACATAAACAACAAACAGCTGAAGCCCAGTAGGACTGTGGGAAACACCAGCACTGCTGACAAGAAACCGTGTTTAGCCCTGTGCCAAAGAACACATGAACAAGCTATTCTCAACATTTCATTAGCACAACGGTGTTAAAAGGGATGGGGGCTCTTATCTCTGGTCTGCCTATACTCTAATGCAAACACAAAGCCAGTGCCTCTGCTTTACTGCCTACTTGTAATTTTCCAACCAAGTTGGGCAATATAATGTAACAATGTTAGGAAGGAGACTTAACCACAACTTGAACCACATGTCAAACTCATTGAAAATGAGATGATGAACGATGTGCATCTATTAACTGTGGCAACAATCAATAAAACCAGAAAAAAAGGCATATTCTCCAAATAACAGAATCGTACAGCTGATGTAGTGCACCTGAAGAGGTTTCAGATAAGGTGTCTACTCCTAATCTCCCCCAACAATACTTTAGTTGTATCATTCCCACACTTTAATGCTTATAATGAAATCATTTATGGACCCAGTATGTGTGCTTCCTGCCAAATAAAAACCAAATAACTAGATAAGGGTTAAACATATTTATGTATTCAAGTGTCAAAAAAGAGGAATACTTACCTCATGCAAATTTAACTCTTTGACCTTTTCTTTCTGAATAACCTGAAATGAATAAGAGATTAGAAGAAGTTAGCAGAAGAGACATGCTAACAAAAAAACCCAGCTCTTAAGCAATGAAGACTGATAAAAAATCTGTCAGAAAGGGTGTTTATGTACATGTGCTTCTTAAAATAGCTGCAAGTTTCCAGTAAATGAATTCACAAAAAGCGTGTGCGTGCATGTGTGTGTATAAACTTTATGAGCTTGATAGTCTTACATAATCGACAGTGAAGCTGGAGGCATGCTGATGCTATTAGCTGGCAAGTAGTGATGCATTTCAGGAGACAAATTACAGAAGTAACGCTCATAACAGCCACTCTACAGGGGTGTGTACATAGTTTTACACATTTTTAGGCTGGCGCTGGTACTGAAGGCTAGGAGTATCTGTTTTATTAGCTCTGCAGGCTATACTGTGCCAACTGTGAGCTGCTACTTGCTGAATTTCAGCTAAAAAAAGCAGGCAACCATTATCAATGCAATAGAAATGTATATTAAAAGGGCAAAAAATCCTAATATATTAATATATGGATGCAATAACTCCACTGATAAATTGGGAAAGAATGATTTTTACTAATTTTTCTATTGCTCCATGTAATCAGAATACTTTTTGACTTGGTTATTTAGGATCTAATGCTTCTGAGTTGGTGCATAATTGTCATTGTGTGTGTTCTTACTTGTTTGTATGCATATAACTCTTTGTGCGCTTGGTGTCGTAACCTGGACAGATGTAAAAGACAAAACATCTTTCTGATTAGTGAGAGATCTTTTAACTGACTCCATGTGCCCTGAAAGGTCAGAAGAGAACAACTTTGATATAATCATATATGATTTTAAAAAGAAACAAACTGGGAAGAAAAAAAAAAAAATCAACCAAATGCTGTAGCATTTAATTCACAGACAGACATTTTAAAGGAAACATAATGAAACAAATCTGCATTGGGTATGGGTGAGCCATCTCATACTTTACCCAAAGAATAAGTCTGATTATATAAAAACATTTCCATTTACTAAACATTGAGGATAAATAAAATGCTTAAAGTCAGAAGCACCAACAGATGACAATTCAAAGTACAAACGGCTCAGTAAACACAGAGAGAACATAAGGAGCACTGAATAAGAGACCCTAGGAACTGAGTAAATGAGACTGAAACATGTAGAAATAAGATGAGGGGTGGGGAAGGGGGGAAGCCAGAGAGATAAGAGAAATTCATAGATTTGTAAGATTTACCTCCATTACTAGTAACCTTAACCTCTCGCAGCTGAGTGAGAGAGATCTGTAAAACAAGCAGCACAGTCTAGGAGAGAAACTGACATATTGAAAGGAGTCAGCAGTAAAGATGCAGCGACTCCCAAGGACTGGGGACAAGGATCAAAGGTCAGTGAGACATGGGGGACTTATGAAATTACTCCAAGACCTTCAGGGTGCAACTAGCAAGGAGATTATTAAAAGGTGTATTTATTTTTTTAATTGATTAATTAATTAATATATATATATATGCACTATTGAAGAAAATTATTTGACCTACCACAAGGTGTAATAAAATTCCTGTCACTGGAACTAAACTGCTGTGTTAAATAACTTGTAGGTTTCAGCTACATAACTTTTTTTTATATACATTAATTATTTGAATGTGGCCATGAGTTAAGTGAATTATTTAAGAAAAGCTTTCAGTCCATGAAAAATGCATTCAGTTTCTGTGAAAACCACACCACAGGTTTTACACACTAGTGTACAGACTCGAGACTCACTGAGAGATGTGGTTGAACATTTCTGCGAGTCTGCCTTGTGTCAAGCCTTCTGCACTAATCTACCTCTGTTGGGACGTCACAGGCCTACTGCAACATTAGTCTATTAATGAAACTGCCAAGATTAAAAAGAGAGGATGTCCTCTTTTTCTTTAGACTAACATGAGTGCGTAGCATTGTCTTAAGGTAGAATTATAAAAAAAAAAAAAAAAGCAATATTTTAATAAAATGTCATTAAGGTCAGTTTAAATTTCAAGTTCAACATGCATCAAACATTGTATGTTATTTTGGACCAGTCCTTTGGGAGATTGCATCTTTAGAAGCCTTTTACAGAGCAAAATTGCTGTTTTGCTTTTATCGATTGAACTTGTAATCTTGACTTTCAGTAATGAATCATGGTACTGCATCAAAGTCACAAGGCGCCTTATCCTTATAGATAAATAAGGAAATATGGGAGTAGTTCATTTACTTACCATTTACCCTGCAAAATAGGCAATGATGGGAGATTTTAGGAGGAACTGCTGCTTCTCACAGTCAGATTAAACAATGCAGGGTATTATTTGTGTTCTGTTGAGTGCTGTCAGGACAAATCCCCAGTAGCTACAACAGTCAAGGTTGTAAAAAGGGACGAGGGATTGTGTAGTAAACACAGGTCTTTTTGGATTACAGTCAAGTCTTACAAAATAAAAAAAAGCTCTCAATACAAAGAGTTAAAAACAAGAGTGGAATATCCAAGAAGGGATTTATTAAACATCTGATGGTATTTTTTTTGTTTAAAAAAAAGTGAAAGTGAAAATAATGTGGAGGTTAGCTGGGTCTTAGAATAAAAAAAAAGGATTACAACTAGTTTATTTGACGCCAAGTGCCATGATTATAATATAAAGAATAAAAACTTTTGACTTCAGCATACAGTCATCTTTTTTATCTATTCAAATTAGGTACCAAATTATGGTATCAGAGATACCTCTTCCATACTGTGCTGTTGAATATTCTGGACATTTCTAAAAGAACTTGAAGAAAAACATACAAAAACATGCTTTTCTACAAAACAAAGGAGAGATTTATTGTCAAAGCTTTGGCAGAAAGCTGCTGTGAAAGTGTCATACAGTGTATAGCTTCTGTTATAAACTCCATGCTTTCAAAGCATTTCATGGGACCCTTCAGAATAAAAGCACACAATTGATACAGGGTGCAGTTATGTTAAGTGCAAACCAACCGTGCTGGGTTTCTGCTTTTATTTCTGGTGATCAAACAATGTGAAGTTTCTCTTTGCAAATACCCATCACAGTAACAAAAGACGTGACATATTAAAGACTATCTATCTATAACAATTTCAAAAAGTGGCAGTAAAACCTGTAAAAGTTTTTTTCTGAACAATTTGGAACCAAATACATGTAAAAAGCAGTCAATCAATAATAAACAGTCTAATTTTATAGTCAGTAAGGAGTAATGGAGCTAGCATAGTGCTCATCAAAAGATGCCCAATATGTTCAAAGCGTCCATGACCCCCTTCACATTTTCTATTTAAACCTGTCTGAGTTCAGAAGTTACTAATTGATACACTGGGATGAATGCACAAGAGTTGGATGATAAATTATTAGAGCTTGTCTGAGAGCTAATGCTGGAATAATGTACAGGCAATCATTTTAGATCCATGATAATACTCAAGTGTTTAATTCTGTAGAATCACCAGAGCAAGGATTCGTAGCACCCATAACGTTTTATGGGAAAAAAAAACCCTGTATGACACTTTTTGCTACAGGTAAACATCATACACAATAAAATGTTTCACTCTACTCAAGTCCACAGCTAAATGGTACAAGTCTCTTACCTTATTAGATAGCAACAGAAGAGAAGGCTGAGGATGAAAACAAAGATGGCTGTCCCAAACACCACAATGTAGATATTAAGGGGAAGGTTCTGGAACCCTATATTTGGCATCCTGAAACTGTAATGTGGGAAATCGGAGCTCATGGATAGTCTGAATGAAGACAGAGATATGACACACAGAACGTTAGTACACAAAGGCTTTGCAGTCCAACCTTAAAAAACAAGATCAAATGAGTCAACTAAAATCTGAAACTATAACCAACTTAGCTTTACTTTAAAAAAAAACAAACAAAAAATGGTTTTAGTTTCAGTATGACCACACAAAAGTTAAGGCCTGGGATTAAGAACCATAAAAGTAGTCCCACACAGGTGCTGCAGAAATAGTGAAACTACTCTCCAGCTTTGGTTTTGTTAAAGCCACTAAACAAAAGATTGAGCAGCATTTTTAAAACATAAATGGGCATTAATACGTGCAGCCTAAGGAAAACCTGCATTAGCAGAGTACTACTCAAGTAAATTAATTACTATCTAGTGCATGCCCATTTTAGTAAACGTGCCTCTTCTTCATGCAACATAACAAATGCCACATATGTTTCAGCCAAATGCAAAAAACAACAAAAAAAACCTTTAGATAAGATCAGCCTGTCATTGTTATAGAATTAGGTCAGGAGGACTAAAATAAAGATACATTTCCATTGTTTAGCAATATATCACAATCAGTACATATCACAAAATATTTACTGCACAAACTATTAAACATTTATTGTTTGAGAGAAGTTTGATTTTATTTCAGTATCATGCACCATTTGGGTCTAGCCTCCATTGGCTTACAAAAACATGTAAACCAAGATGACACTAAACAGATCCACTGCTCCACACACACAAAAAAGGAAAATAAATAGATAATTTACATTACCATCAGTACAGCAGTAGCCAGTGTATATACTGCATCATGATAAAATGAAAAACAACAACAACAAAAAAAAAAAGATTGTTTATAGGCCATATCATCCTAAAGGGGCGTTAGACTATTGGTAGCAAAGGTTTTAGGGACGTGCAGAGATTGTGGTTAGCTTAGAGAACAAAAACAGCACTTAGTTTGGGCAGATTTGAAATAGTTATTGGTTTAAAAAAACGATATAAAAACATTTTTGTAAAAGCTAATGCACACCAAAAACAATTTACTGGTCAAGTTCTCTTACGCAATGTACCAAAGGGACATGACTAGACATGTCTGTGCCAAACGTGAGGAGGAGGAGGAGGAAGAAATGACAGGAATAACTTCTGCTCTTTTAGGAATCTTATGTCCCTCCCTCTCCCAACCAGCACTCTTACAGTGGAAAGTTTTTGAAGTTTTGCTGTGACCATTAAAAATCCTCTGCTCAGATAACCACACAGTACACATGTTCAAGATCTCTCTGCAAAACATAAAAGATACACATGTTGCTTCTGTAAAGCATTATCCAATCATTATTTCATAATCAGAAGTCAGACGAGTGACTTAATCTGGAACCGCTCATCTCCCCATTTAAAAACAAGCATTAGCACCATGTTGCCATTTAAGATATTTGTTATTACACCTGGCTCAGTTTATCAGATTCATACGACAGTGTGGAGAATTGTTTTTTGGTCTCACCATCACTTTAATTTTAACAGTTTAGCCCAGTTTAGGGAAAAAAGGAGGACTAGAATAAACATCCTCAAAATCTCATAATTCTCTTGGGTACAATTCCAGCTTTATAATTATGGACCATAAAAGTTAATCATTCTGAACTAAAAAGTAAATATCACTGCAGTGTGTTGATACCATATGCATGTGGATTCAAAGCAGTCTTAAAAAGACTCCCACATCATGTCCACAGCTTTCAAATGCTGGTAGTGGGCATCAAAAAGCCCATTTGATGTATTTGATGTCACAAACACATTTAGTGGAAGGATAGAGGTCATAGGTTACATTCATGAATGACAGACAAGAGGGAACAAAGCCCACAAGCTAATGAAGATGCAACAAAGACTTCATCTCACTGTACCCAAAGAAAAAGAGAACGGCTGTGATGTACAGGTCAAAGCAGGTAAATACCATACCACCATAGGCTTTCAGAGCATTGTTCATGGGCCTGGTAGGGTAAACAATCCACTAAACTTCCATAAACATAAAATAGGGCTCATATTTATATTGATCAAATTTGAGTATGATATCAAAAATGTGTCTATTGGATAGTATTAATATAAACACAACTCAATATATCTAGTAAAACATTAAATCTGTACCATGTGGCAGCTTGTCGTGTCACCAACAAGAAGCTGGAAGCTTCAGAGTTTTACACATTATCTTAGCTATCCTAGTGTTACCCTCTTCTCAACAGGTCTGTGATAGCATATCAGGGATCTGCGTTTCCTCTAGAAGTCTTACCTTTGCTGCCATTTTCAACCATTTTTGGCAGCTTCTTCTACTTTGACCCTGCAGATTCCAGCCCAAATTCAGTACAGATGTTCACTATTCTACCCACCGGCTACGCTGCTCCACAGTGGTGTAGTGGGAAAACAGTCAAATTCTTGTCAAAATTAAAGGAGCTGCTGTATCAGTGCATCATCAATACCAGTCAGCTCAATTACTAGTCGACCTAGATTTACGTAGATGTAAAAACCTATGTTGATTTAAATCCCCCACTTCATCATGCATCTTAAAAAAAGGTGTACATTTTTAAGTAAACATATAAAATGTCCTTTTGTGACTAGTGATTTTAAAATGAACCAATTTAAAATCAGTGAAAGAAGTGAATACTATCCAACTAGAGGCAGAATTGGGTGGATTATGGCCTTATCCTCACATATACAACTTAATAGCAGACATCAGAGGGGGTTAGAAAGTGGGTATAGTTTGTATACCCAAAACGTTGAAGGCACTTGTAACTTTTTGTCCAGATAGGACTCACATCTCATCTTTTTATTAGACTGAACAGCACAGATCCATTTAGTCAAATCTGACCCGATCCACTTTTACATACAATACTCAATAAGCCTGAAGACTCCATCTCCTTCAAAGCAGCCTCAGCTTGAGTGGTCACGTTGGATTTTATCTGACTAATACATAGCTGAGCCAAGACAGATGTCACCATTCTGTGCCAGAGGAGGTGGGACTTTTAAGCTCAAAAGTATGTAATAATTTAAACAACATTTAATCTCTTATTTTTGCTTCTGACTGTAAAGATACTATAAAAGTGATACATGCATGCTAACAAGTGTAGCACCCATATATATAGCATGACATCACATCTTGTTTTTCACATGCAAGTCACTTCAGGGTCCATTTACTATAGTAAAGTGTCTTAGGCACAGTCTTAGTTCACTTTATTTATCCAAGTGGCTGACAGATTAAGTACAGGTAGCTTAACTTAATTTTGCAGACATTTTTAAAAAAGCCCATTTGAAAAGACCACACACCAAAACTAGTGTACATCATGTTCCCCTTAAATGCTGCCAGGGCAACCTCCTTATTCCTAAATTAACACAAGCATGCCTCTAAAGTTCCCGCAGAAACCTCTCTGGAAATATAAGGTGTAAACATATTCAGAAATATGTTTGGATTTTTTCCAAAATAATCATTTAAAAGCATTTGACAGAAATAACCACTAGTATGCAAACAACCATGTTTATTGTAAAGCTCTTATTCTCTAGTTAGTTAATAGATTAGCAATTACCTCAGAAAAACATCAACCAACTGGTTTATTTTTCCTTTTAGCACAGACTTAGGACAAACAAGCATGTATTTGTACATGCACATACCCAAGTGGTGCCTTCATGCTGAGGAAAACAGTCTGACTATATATGTAAATTAGACCTTTAAAAAAGTATCATGTCCAGTCTTGAAGAAACGTGCCAGATAGAACATAACCCCTTCTTGCCCCTTTAATAAAGTCTAGTCCAAGTCAAAGCTCCTTTTGGTGATTTCGTCTGAACAGCCACAAGAACCTCCCCCAGCTTATAAACATGCTCAAATGTAGCATGCTGTCTGGTAACACATGCATCGCAGGAGAAATTTGAGAGCAACAAACCAAGTATCCACTCGACATAGTAGATGAGTAAAGAGGTCTACAAGAACATGGAGAATTATATAAATAGAATTTATAAACACTCCTACAAAACCTTCAGAATAAGGTTTAATATGAATAAAATGAATTATATTCTTGTATAAACACCTTGTCTCCAATGCTAAAAGTGGTTACGGTGATTTTTCATAAATGCTCCAATACTCTGCATCTCTTCCCATCATTTTAACTTCACTACATGATATGATGACTTCTAAAAAAGTAAAAAGGCAAACAACAAAATGTTTGTGATGTGAAAGATGTGGTATCCATACAATGCATAATATGATAAGGGACTAAACCGGTTTTCTCATTAATTGTGTCTTCATTATGCAAGTCCTACAGGAAGTAAAAGGCAGAATGATTTTTGGGTGCAAATAAAAACGCAAGCAAGAAAGTAAGTTATAGCATCATGAAAACCACTTCCGGGCTCTCATGAGCATCAACTATAGCACAACTCAGCATCAGTTTTTTTTTTTTTTGGCACATAACACTACTTAGCAAACAGCACCGGCAGCTAAGAAAAGGTCCGACCACAGCAGAAAAAATAGCTGTATGTCACAAAAAAAAAGTTACCGCCCAAATTTGAAAGAATTTCTTAATATAAAATAATGAAAATGGAAATATTTTCCCATAATAACCATGTCAAGATTTTGAATTTACTGACTGATTAAATCCAGATAAAAGGATCCAAGCAAATGCTCAGTATATGACCTTTTCCAAAAAACAACCTCAACAGGCAATTTTCCATACAAGTCTGAAATAATATCCATCACAGGATGTATAAATTCACCCTTACAGTTGAACATATACTGTAGTGGGATGTAGATGATTTATATAGCACTTTTCAGGACACTCAAAGATGCTTTACACAAAAAATAGGTGAAAAACAGCTAAATACAGCAAGTACACCAATAAAACACTACAATTATAACAGTAATATTGTGCAAAACAAGTTTAGTTCAGATTTGAATTTAGTAAAATCAGCAGTGTTTTGGATATTTTGTGGGATGAAGTTCCAGAGGGATGAGGTGACGACATAAAAGGCTGTATTCCCCATGTACTATTGCTCCTGGGGAAGGTTAGCAATTTGTGAAGGGAGGCTATGTGCAGGTAAGTAGGGGTGGAGCATATCTTTTATGTATGAAGTAGCCTGGCTGTGGAGTGCTTTATGGGTTAACTCTTACTGAGTTTGATCCGGTAAGAAATTTTGGAGAACAGGGGGTGATGTGGTCTCAGAAACAGGCAATCAATTATTAGTACAAGTGTAACCAAATGGCAGATTTCAAAATCCTGCTCTGTGCCACATGGGTCCCTCCCACTGCAACCTTTAGCATAAAGATTAACTGGTCAAAGGAGTTTCACAGGCATCAAACCCAGCATTAGCAGTATCCAATAACACATAGTTGTAGAATAAGTTGCTTGGAGTGGCATAATGTTAAGAGAAAAGCAACCGGTTCAATGCAGACCATCTGAGTTTCATGAGAATGAAGATAAAGGATAAGTGCTTCATCTGACTTTTATATATATAACACAAATTTTAAGTTCAGCATCTTAATGTCTTCTAAACTTTTGTCTTTAATACAGCATCTGTTGTGCAAAAAATAAAATAAAAGTACATCTGTAGATTAAAATGTGACGTTATCCTTAACACAAGTGATGCTGTGAGGCCATGCAGGCAGACATGACATGGTATGCAGCAGTGTCTTCTAGCTGCATCTGCTCCTCACTTCCAACTTTTTCCATCATCACAGCATCTCATGTGACCTCACCCCATTACATAATCAGCAACAAGACTGTGCCCAGGACATTGTATTTATAGGAAAATGAGGAAGAGAGACTTGTTCTGCACTTCCTGAAATGTAGTAGAGCAGGGATACAAATAAATCTATCATCTATCAAAACACAAATTAAAGTTATATTAACAGAACTGTTTTTTTTACAATGTTTAGGTTGTTTTAAAAAATGGTTCGTGGTAGAAACTTTTTACAGTAGAGTCAAAGAAAAGAACAAAAGAAATTTATAGAGACTTAAAGATGTGGACTTCCAGGTTCTCTTACATCCCAAGCATAATCATCATCACATCAGTCTCTATAAATAACTTTTCAGAAGATAATGGCACACTACTACGAGGACATTGTTTATTCTTTATACAAATTTTGGCAGGTCGACCAAACTCAATATTATAAAGAAATCCTCTTAAAATTGCTTCAGTCGAACAATTTCACCTCAAGAAACTTCCACAGCTTGAACCATCCCTGGTTGTGTTCTGCACAATGTGAAGGAACTCGGCTTGCTTTGACATGGCTTCCTCCAGCAACGAAGCACACAGCATTGCTCTGGAATTCCCTTTTCCAAATGTTGCCTGGGAAGTTTGATAACTTCACCTGGAAAATTCTTCAAAAGTCTACAAAACATAATGGATGTTGCAGAATAACATCCGCTCAATAACACAGAAAACTCTGGTCAATCAATCGTTCATTGTAGATAACAAAGTAAGAACAGAGGTCAGCACCTCCTGAAGGTTGTCACCCAGTTATCAGAGGAGTCATGGTTCATTTCTGCAACAAAAGTTTCATTTTTATCAATGGAAAACAGAAGTTTAGTTATAAGCTGGGAAACAATGAGTGAAATATCTACTTAGATACTAAATAATCATTTACAAAACACAGAAACAAGTTTTTAAAACCTACTCAAGCAAAGCAAACGGCTGGTAACAATTTAGCCAAGTCAAAACTAAATCATTACGCAACCTCAAAAATCAAGTTTTGTTTTGTTTTGTTGATGTAGTCAGACTAAGATTTTTCTGAATCTGATAAAAAAAAATCCTGTTTATCCAGTAATTACATAGCTGATTCATTACACAGTTTGTTAAATGTAATCAAACCAAGCTGCCACCGTCTCCATCACCGTTCCCAGAAATCACATAATTTGTTTACACTTAGCATTTGCAAACAAGGACTTCTGTACTAATTACATTACAACCACTAAGCTTCAGCAAGGGATTTTTCAAATGGATCTAAATAACTCATATATTCAGTACTTCCTCATTTTCCATGTTCATTGAATTAAATGACAAATACACTTTATTACTAACACCTAAAAAAACAAGCTTGTATAGCAAAGTTTTTGTAAGCAGCTAAAATAAAAAAAACAAGATTTTGTTTGAACAAGGAGTGGAAATTTCCATCAGCTGCCAAGGTCAGCCTCAACATGTACTCATCTGAAACTTTATATGCTAAAGGGCAGCAACAAACACCAGAGGCAGCACAGGCTGGTGACTCTCCAAAACACGCTGGCAGTTGTATGACACAGTACTTAACTTCCCTGTAAGACACTGCATATCCATCAGAACTGTTTGGGATAGATTTGATGATCCATCACACTTTGACAAAGTACAAGCTCATTCCCAGCTCTCAATGAAGCATGAATGAAACTTTGCATGATTTTTTTCTGATTTAAAAACAGAAAGTCAGCACAGACGTGGGAGAACCAAGTAATAACGATCGTACCAGATTTCTTATTTCACAAAAGTAGTCTTCAGTGCCTAGCAACAAACATTACAGTAAAGTGTTTTGTAAAGCTGACCGGGTTTTACAATAAGTAGGTCACTATGACATAAATGTGACACACATGAGACTCGAGTGGGGCTGGCAGGGTCAAGCTAAAGTTTATCACTTTATTAAACCCAAATGTCAATCAAATTACAAGCTTGTGCTGCTTGAAAAAGGATTTTTTTTTTTGCATTAAAACTGACTTTAGAAAAACTGCTGTTACAGTTACAAATGTTGGTAAAGTCCGTCTAACATTTGTCAGGTTTCACATACACAATAACCAGTCATTATTCAGAAACATAGAATGATTTTACAACTAGCCAGTAAAACATAAACAGTTTCAGTCCTTATTAACCCTGACCACATGCCTGAGTAAAAACAGGGAAAGTAGAGTTTCTGACACGTCTAAACGGTGGTAGGCAACAGAAGAACTAAACCCAAACATTCAAACATGTTAGTCTGAGTAAAATGAAGGAAAACACGCCGATATAACGTCACAGGGTTTCAAATAAATCATGCATGTATGTGCTTACTTTGGGTCAAAATAGCATTACCTCAGTAAGCACCTTTAAGGTACATACATACTTTTCTATACATTTACTTGTTTAGTCTCTCTGTCCTCTATCCCCTCATCCCTCAGCACACTGATAGTAACACAAGCTGAAATAAACACATTAGAATTGACACACACAGCTGTCTCACTGCACTACTACTACACCCCCACCTACACTCAGCAATACTTGCCACCTCACTAAACTACTTTCATTTTACAGCCAATGTTAGCGTTCATTTCTGCATTTTAATTTTCTTTTATGGTTTGTTTTCTTATTTCATTGCCATGAACACAACATTTTAAATCAAACAACTTTGTGTTTTGGAACAAAGAATAAAATGAGTGGAGTCTACGAAATGATTAAACCCCAGTCAGTCTCAGTATCAGCGTTATATAATTTTGCAGGTGACTGTCGCTTCTTTAAAGAAACAGTACCCAGGCATGCGATTTGTAAGATCAGTCACTAAAAATAAAAAGCTGTAGTTAGGCCAACGGGAGGATTAGCAGAAGCATGAAACCTGAATCAAGCAGAAATCATATCACTACTAGGATTATCTGATCTGCAAAAATCTAATTGCCTAAGGTGGTCAGATTAAATGTGACACGTTCATAATCACATAACTAAAAATCTCATAACATCATGTCAGCTTGAGTTACCTAAACAGCTTCATGTCTTCATGCAAATTTCATTATTTCCTGTTCAAAACCTGATACAAACTTTTTACGGTGAAAATCTGACTTGTTTGCATCACTTATAATAAACAGCCATGAAGCTTTTAACCTCTTAAAAATCAGTGCTGACAATTACACAATATGTATTTTTATGCATTTAGAATATTTTTAAGCAAGTGAAAAACAATTATTATTATTATTAGCTGCAGACTTGCCTTCCATAAACACTCTGGAAAATACCCTTTAACATTGCGTTATGGTGTATCCAGAAGAAACTGGCCGTGTAGACAAAAAAAAAAAAAAAAAATGAATATGGTGCAAACGTTGCATACCTTTCCGTTGACACATACAGACCATCAAAAAACACGCTCCATAAATCTTAGTTGCTGCAGTGCGTGTGCAAACACCTTATATGTAAAGACTTTACTTCAGGTTCATGTGTTCACAAGTGTTGCAGCCACAAAGACTTGTTTCCAGACTGAAAAAGAAAGATGGAAAGTACCGAACCTCATCTGCTTGTTGAAGGATTCACATAAAAATCGGTTATGTAATTTAGCTACATGAGCTTTTCCTTTCAGGCAGTTTCTAGTCAAGAAGCAACTACTTGCTCATTTCCTCTTGAACCAAATTACACAACTAGTGTTCGCACACAGCAGTAATAAATTACTTTCTGTATACCCCTGTAGAGTAGTAGACCTCGTAAAAAGGCTGAATAGTTAAAACTATGCCTTTGATAAGTCATACCAATGTCTACAGACCCTTAGAAGATATTTATGGAGGAGCAAACATTTGAAATGCACAGTAAACAAAGAATATTTGAAGATTTGTACACTTATTCTACAGAGACAACATGTTCATTTTGTATAAACACCATAGAGAAAAAAGGAAACATCTGTCATACAAACAAATTAATAAATATTGATTAGACTAATTTCCTTATTTAAAAAATCTCATTACAGAATTGTATCTAATACTTAGCATCAACCATTTATAGGTTGGTTCTAGTTTATATAGGTGAATGCATTTGATGCTTATGTTGGATGGCATTCGGGCAACTACAAACTTAAAAGGCAATGTGCAAAATGCCTCTCACAGTTCTGGTCAATTCTACTTAACAAGCACTCAGCATCAGGTACATTTGTCCATTTTCTTTTCCACAGTGGACAGTATCCCTGCAATCCATTTAGCAAAACACATGCCTACAGAATGGCAAATGAATCATTTTAACAAGGTAAAAGTAAGGTGATGGTGTATACTTCGTGTGTCAACACATAGCCTTTCTAAACATACTTGCATGAGGATTCTTGGAGTTGGTTCAACTTGGAAAAAGAAATACCTCAAACTAGAACACAAGCATTATTTTAGCTAAACCAAAAAAGAAGAAAAAGAAATAAAGAAACTGAAAATGCCATGACTAAATCATGGCGCCCGAATTTACAACTACTAATCATATTTTCTCTCCTTTCTGGACATCTGATCACGGTCATGTGTACAGAGTCTGGTATCTCAAAAGTCAGCACTCAGAGGTTCAACTCATGTGAACTTTTACCAAATGCATTTGAGTTACTTCATTATTTATTAGCCACACCGTGTTAAAATAAATTTACCAGCCCCTTTTCACAGGAGATCCATCTAAATGCAAACAACGCAAGAGATGGCACTCAGTCATTTATCACATTAATATTTCTCAAATTCATTCAGTAATTCAATAAATGAATGATAACCATCCACTTAACGGTACAATTGAGATTTAATATCATCGTCCTTATGGAGTCTTTTTTTCCTATGCATGTCAAGTAGATTATATTAGCATGACAAGTTTGCTGAAGTAAGGTGACACTACCTATTGTGGACGTGACCAGGTAAAAACAAATACAGCTGCAACCTCACCAACAAAACAAAAAAGAGATTATTCTCAGGTTTAACTGGCTGAAACGTTGTGAAAACTATTTGTTGTTGAACATAGATTATGTCTTTTACACTTTTTATAAGGAACAAGGAACTTTGTTGGTGAATATGTTTTTTTTAGCTCAATTTTCTACAACTAGCTGCAGTTAGTGTTAATAAAAGATGCCTATACACACACAGTTGGATATTTTCACTGGTTGTAAACGCCTGCCCGACATTGAAGTGAGTTAAGCTTTTAACAAAGCTGGATGCTTTATCTGGATAAATGACTGCAAAGAGGAAAATACTGACACTATCATACAACATTCAGCCCATTGACTTTAGACAATTGACATAACGTTATTAACATGAAACTGACATCTTTATGCAAGCTCTACACCTCTCTGAGACTTTTTATTTAATTTTCTTACAGAACAGGAGACAAATGGGCGTAGGCTTGCTAGCTAGCAGCGCTAACCTTAGCTACGCTTGGCACAGTGGAACTTAACCTAAACAGTCGGTTTGCCGAAATAACCAATTAAAATACAGATATAAAACATTCCAAGTTCATCAAGAAACATGTTCAGGTTATTTAATGTGGCATTTTTGGCTGTTAAACAGCAAAAGCTAAAGTTAAGATTGGATAACGTGGATACATTTTCAACTCGTCCATGCTCGTTGCCAAGTTCGTAATGTTGACTGAACAGTTAAGTGAGCTAGCAGCTAATGATAAAAGGATGGAAAATCACCACTGACTCACCAGCGTTCCCCTTCCAGCTCCTGTAGTAGCTGGTGTTGTTCTGCGGTGCGTGTCTTTACTCAACCGGGGCGTTAAAAAGCAAAAAGCGGACTCAAACTGAAAGCTGTCCTGACGACAAAAACACGTCTTATTTCAGCGTTATGCAAAGCCCAGTGGTAGGGCGAGCTCCTCATCACACAGCCCCGTCTCTGCTCCCTCTGAGCGCGATGTTGATGGTGATGGGCGGAAGTCTGGCTGGATCTCAGTGACAAACACAAATAAAATCACTGAACAAAATAAATAACCCGTTGTGAGTGAACTGTGTTGAGGCAGGAGTTTGTGGGCTCCGGAGAAATCACGTCATTGGGAATGGCAGTCGCCCTTAGTAGCCTGCACGATTCGCACGTACACGCTTTACTCGCCCACTACCACCAGTAGCGAGATCCCACCTTCTCCCAGTTAGTTCAGCATACAGAGACCGATGAGGGGAGTGGCACTGTGGGTTTTGAGGACAGCGTGTACGATGATGCTCGATGGAAGGGGAGGGGATTCTGCATATGGTCACGTAGTTGATGACAAGTGAGTCTTAAAATTATTAATTATATTAATATTATAATTACATTTCATTAGCACTCATTTCTAATTCTGTCAAAGTTATTATGTAGCCCACGGCTCCAGTTAAGAATTAAAGACAGTGTCTTGACTTAATGTACATCTGCCAGATATCTCTGTCATTTCTCATTAAAAAAAAAAGAAAAGAAAAATGAAAAGCAATGAGTAATATTGAAAGTTATCAGTTTTACTCACATGAATATCTGTATAAAAGTGCTGGGACATCATGCAGTTCAACAAGAAACAAGTGAAAAGAAGTGGAATACCCAAAGGAAGAAAACCATGCCTAAATGGACCACAATAGATAGATAAATAAATAAATAAATAATACGTTTACTCTTTCCTACTTTACTTTGGTTTGTCCTTCATAGGTTTGTCCTCACAGTAACATTTTTTAAAAATATATAGCCTAATTATATGTATAACTTCGCTTGGAAAACACAGAAGTAACTTATGTTAGATTAAATGTATCAGAAATAATACTACAAATTATTCAAACTTTACTATTTTAATGTTTGGTGTTAAGAGTGAATATTGGCACATATTGTATTCATGTGAAGCAAGACAAGTTTTTTTGTATCGGACGATTTAACTAAAGAGTGATTTATAGTGCAGAAACATTAAAAAAAAGAATAAAAAAAAAAAGCATGATTTAAAATTAAAACAAGAAAGAAAGGAAAATTAATTAACGAAGTAGAAACTATTAAAAATTATGATTCCAGTTTAAAGAAACATACACAGATTAGGATTTAAAATAATAAAATAAGAAATGCTAAAATACAACTGAGAACAGATGGTTATATAACCCGGATTAAAATAGATGTAGGATTATATGTAAATTTGCTAAATAATTGTAGTTTTCTGGAGGGCTAGTGTGTGGGATGTACTGCCATCTAGAGGAACAAACAGCAAATTGCAACCAACTTACCCTAACCCTAACAACTTTAAGGTTATTTTAATATAATACTGCACTGATAAAATAAATGAATAAATGTGCAACAGCAACTCTCTCTCTGCACTGAGGTTTCTAAAAGTCAATAGAAGGCTAGAAACCATTTCGTCTTTATGATGAAATAATTTACCATCAATTTGATATTTTATACTTTTTAAGAAAATCTAGGTTGCCTTGTCACGTACAGTAAATAAAACCAGAACATTATCTGGAAGAAAAAGCTGGAAAAATGTCTTTAAATAGGCTGCGCCACTAAGTTTGGTACTTTATTGCACACCTTTTTAAGCACCAATCAACGTAAGAGATTTTTTTAGTACAAAGTATATTTGAGTACATTTGACATCTTAATCTAATTTATTTCCTTTTAACTGACTATTTAATTAATATATTTTATACTTAGATTGAACTATTAGGTGTATCAAATGTATCTTCTTCCAGTTTAACTGATTTTGTTTGATTATTTTTTGTAACTTTATGTTAATAACATGTTTTATATGAAGTATTGTAAAATTCTGTTTGTTGTGGACCTAAACAAAACTATATCAATGCAAATTTGAAAATTTGACCACATATAGTGAAACATGTCTGAAATATAAAAGATTTATCACCTCACAGGTGATCAGACATGAACCACAAACAGACATGAAGCTCAGAAATGCTCACAGAGCGTTCGTTTGATTATCATCATCTATTGCAGGTGAACATTTTCTCACCGAAGCTGTAGGTAGTTGATGGTTCGCCCATTGTGTTTGCACCCAGTGCAAACATAAACTCACACACACACACACACACACATACACATTTGGATACTTCCTCTCAAGAATTATGAAGCCCGTATCCAGGAAGCCACACTTTGGCCACCCAGCCTGGCAGTTCATTTCCTTTGAAACCAGTGGAAGAGTGTAACCTTTCCCTGATGCACATCACTATGAACGCATGTCAATGAGGTGCAAATGACAGGAGCGCATTGTGAGATGGGTGCAGAGTGGGAGCGCATGTGACACTCTTGAATGGGCTGCCGGGGGTTGGCCCGGGGGAGAGGATGGTAGCATCCACAAAGACCCATTGAACGACTGCAGACTAGGTACAAGACTGGCACTGGTGCTCCTTCCCTTCCATGAGACAGCAGGAGGAGACTGCTGCTTGGTACTAAGTGAATGGAGGGATTATTTTGAAAGAATTGGAGAAAGGAGGTTTATTATCACCATATTACACTTCCTCCACTCAGTTGACAGCCATTATGTCATCACTGTCTTGTGTGATTTACAACATTGTCTTGCTCATGTAGCCTGAAACACTGGCTTCGTATTATCAACGCTACAAACTTTTCATTGACACAAATACACAAAAGAGTCCTGCAAACAATATTGCATACATGCATTCACTGCCAATGCTTCCTGTAGGTCAGTCTATGCCTGAATCAGAGAGGGATGCTCAGGAGAACAAAAACTGGCGACTGATGCAACAGATTATTGAAATCATGATGACCTAGCTCAGAACAAACTAAATGAGTTCACATTTTAAACTTAAACTTAAAGTTTTGTTTATGAATATTAATTTGATGAGTCAGTAAAGTTTAATTGCATTTCAGCTAAGAAAAAAACCCACAATTTGGTAAATGCTATATAAGCTTGTATGCTAGCTTTGAAGTCACAAAAGTCCCAGTTCAGTCACTTTAATCTTACTTTTTTTGTGCTTGTTCACATCCAAATTGCCATTAAAAATATTTCATTGTTAAAATTTCCAGAGGTCACAGCAGAGTCGTGATATTCCCAGAAACATGTACACTGTTGAATACAAGATGCATTTGTAATGTCTAACTTATAAGTATCCATTTGAATTGAGATTTAATATGCACAGATATGCATTTGCTTCCCTCTACTGGTGTCTGCTGTGTTTTACACAGAAATTGCATGTGGCAAAGATAAACCACAAGACGGCACACTAAACACATGCTGTAAAGCTAGACACTGTAAACAGTTCAGGTTTCTGACTGTAAATCTAAAACATTTTCCATTTAATCAGCCAACCGAAGAGGATCAGGAGGATGAATCTGAGTCAAAAATGTAGGACCAGTTTGTGTTGCCAAGGAAAACAACAGCAGGTCAATTTATGATCATTTATTGTAAGTAAAGAAAAATTAAATAAAGTCAACATATAGTAAAATAACAAAAGTGCAATACAAACTAAGTGGGGGAAAAATAGTTAAAATGAAATGGCAGCATCCAAGCCAGGATGGGCTCAAGTTTTATGGGATGCAGGCCAGTCCTCCTGTAAGTCCCAAGTTTGCAGATCTGTTAGTCACATGCACTCAGTTACCTGAAATAGTAGAAACTTTACGCCAGCATGTGGGGATGACACATCTAGGCCCTGGGCCACTCGGATAGGGTCTAGCTACAATACTCACAATACTCAATACGTTGCGTCACCACACCACATCCCTCCTACTCATCCCGCACCTATGCAGAAAGCAACAGCACATACTCCAATTTGGATGCGCTCAACCTTCCTTCTCCAACCAGCTTTAATATTTCTGTGCAGAATATTCACACAGCTTGACGGCCTTTGCCCTCTCAGTCACCTCATAACACTTTCAGTCCCAGTATGCCTATCTACAGTGCCTGGTGTGTGTGGCTTTCCTGGCATGAGCTCACTCGTTTTTAGCTCCCTGCTTTACTGGCCCTGTCCCTGCACTACTTCCTTCCCTTTTTTATCTCAATGTTTGTCAATTTAGGGATGGTGAGTTAATTGCTTTTGGGTGAGTCATGTGATTCATGGCAATAAGGGGTGGCTAGATTGCATGCAGAATTAAAAGCACAGCAACTAAAAAACATTAAACTGACAAACAGCACACAATAAAAAGTAGATTACCACACAATTAATAAGCAAAATAAACACTAGGTTCCTTGTGCTAGATCAGTCTGTGTAGTGTTTTTGCTCTGTATAAGTCTGTGTAGTATCTGTGTTCATTAGTAACCTATTAGCAATTGTAAAATTTACATTGGAATTAAAAGAGTATTTTTTTACATGCCATTTTGGCCTATATCTTGATCATTCTTTGCTGTTATGACTGTCTTCAGCTGTTATACAAGTGTTCAGAGATGCAACCGATCATTGCTTCTTATCACTTTCACAAAGATGGTGAAGTTAAATCATTAACTCCGTTTAACAAAGGCCAACAAGAGGTCAACATTCTTTCCACTGCAAACCAGCTCCTGCTGATGGACTTACTGTTCTGCCACAGTCAAGACTTTGTTCAATGTTTACAATTCTGTCACCATGACTGAAAAAAAGTGGGACATATTGCATTTACTGTATATGAGAGAGTCAGCATCCCCTGCAGTTTGCATGACATTTAGACTCAGCAAGGTCCTTCAGCTGCAGTGTGTGTTTTGTAACAGGAGAGATCCACAGTCACACAACCCCCTCTGGTTCTCTCACCAAGACACACATAGCAGAGTGTGATGAGACAGTGTATCCAGTGACAAACACAGCCCAAACACAGATATGAGGGTATGTTCTATGTCCCTACATTGAGTTTTACTGCAAAAAGTGGCACAATTTATTTATTTCTTTGACAAACAAACTGGAAATTTAATTTTGTGGAGCATTGATGTATCTTTAGGAGATGTTTGGAGAATTTGGAATATAATAAAACATTTAAGCAGACACAATACAAAACTATCCTGAGGCTAGTTTTCTTTGGTACAATTATGTGCATATAGGACATATGTCCTCCTCTTCCTCTCCTGTGTGTTGATGGTCTTAAAGGAACAATATGAGAGTGCCTTTTTTAAATTACAGCTATTTAATACCACAGCCCCCCTTTTTATTTTTATAGTTTATGTTTAGTAATTTTTCTCTTGCACATATAATATCTTTTCAGGTATGAATTAATTAGTTAGATACAAAAACACATTTCAAACCAGAAAATTGTTTTTGGTATAGTTGTGCATGTGGTAAATAAAGCTTATATTATTTGACATTAAACCTATTTTGATAATGCAATGCAGTACAAATAAAAAGACTATATGTGGACCAATTTTTCAGAGTCAGATAACCAGAAGGACAAGTTTTAATGCATAAAAGTTATTTTTGGTCATTTTTTAAGCCATTATAAAATATACAATTGAATTTTTATAAAAGATTAGCAAAAATGTTATTTTTTAGCGACTCTAATTTTTGTGCTTACAATTGTATAAAAGGATTAATGTAAATTAAAAGTATTGTAAAAGCCAAAAAAAAAAAAATAAATAGTAACAAAATCACAAGGTAATACATATTAATCTGCATCCACTAGAATTATAGAGAATACGTTTTCATTTTATCTATTCTTTTTTTTAATAGCTTATAATACAAAAAAGATCTAATTAAATAACTTAAACATTTGAAAA
Source organism: Kiunga ballochi (assembly GCA_037177335.1). Classification (NCBI taxonomy): domain Eukaryota; kingdom Metazoa; phylum Chordata; class Actinopteri; order Atheriniformes; family Pseudomugilidae; genus Kiunga; species Kiunga ballochi. The sequence goes on from JBAMIG010000004.1 coordinate 8,198,393, forward strand.
TCCCTGTCACTTTCCCGCTCTACACCTTCTGATCTATTGTCTCTACAGGGACTGAAGAACCTATTTGTTGTAGGTCTTTGAAGGCCAGCATCAGGAAGTTGGTCACTCATCCTCTTCCTTGACTCCAAAAATAACTTATAAATGAGCACAGACCAGGTCAAAGGGTTATCTCTCACCTTACATTCTTCACTGTGACCACCGGATGACATGCAGAGGACCTGGATAGAAATGTCATTGTAACACGTCATTTCTTTGTTCTTCCATCAGACAGGGACTAATATTTGTTATCGCACCACTCCTTATTTCAAAGTGCACATTTAAGAACTACAGTAAATTAGACATTTTCCTACATCACACTGATGGTTCTGGTGAAATGGCACACTGGGCTTTGAAAACAACACAAATACAAGATGCTTACAGTTATAATTCAAGTATAGAAAAAGGCAAGAAGCAGAAATTTCTTTCATTTGGCATGAACCTGAAATTAATAATCAATCAGCTGTCATATTTGATATTGATGTATTTAGGTTGTGCGCCTGTTTGTGTGTAAATAAATTGAATTCAGACATTTTGTAAAACATATTGGTCTTTGTTTTTTAATATTAAAAATTTGAAAATAAACTTTTTCTGCAGTATTTAGTGAGTACATGCACAGTGTGTTTATTATTCACATGACACAAAGCTGCCAGCAGGTAATGAAAACAATATAGTGGACCCTTTTCTCTTGATTTCAACACATTTATTTACTTTTCTCTTTACCAGTTACTCAGTGTGTTAGAAAACTGTGTGTGATACTAACATTTACTACACATCTTTTAATTATGAAAGCTGTTGTGTAAATAATAAATGAAACCTCATTAGAAACTCAACCATCTACCAATGAGATTCAAATCATTCCTATTTCATAATTGGAGGAAAAAGAACCCTTTACAAAGTAGTACAACACAGTTGACTTAGTATGTATAAGGTGGACGATAAGTATATTGTGTGTTGTACAGTGCATGCATATGAACCATTTGGAAGACAAAACACATTAGAAACGAACTGTTTGCAAATTATAAGTCAAATTCTGTATTTTTAAAATGTTATCGTGTAAACAACTTCTTCAGACATACTGATATATAGAGGATGTTCCTTTACACGGATTATAAGGGTACAGCGTTGTCCCAGCTAAACAGAAAGATGTGTGGTGCTAGTCTCTATTACTAATGGAAAGGTGCATATCAAGGGTGTCCACAGTTGGTCCTGCATGTTTTCCACCTTAGTCCAACACAGCTGACTCAAGTTAATCAGTTATTTTTCTGAACTTTGTTGGCTTTTGTGTTCATTTAAAGGAAGCCATGTGTGTTGGAACAGGGATTCATATAAAATCTTCAGGACAGCGACCCTCAATGACCAACTTTGGACACCCCTGGTGTACATCAAGGCATGGCAAGGCAAGTTTATTTGTATAGCACCTTTCATGCACAGGACAATTCAAAGTGCTTTACATGGAAACGGTAAAAGCATTACAGATATAGAAAAGAAATAAAAACAGCAAAAT
>JBAMIG010000004.1:8210546-8233864 GCA_037177335.1 Kiunga ballochi
ACGTATATCATCCAAATCTGGGTCACCTTAGCTGACCTTAATTTTTAATATTTTTTTCTTTTTTCTTTTACTTTTTTATTTTCAATGTATTTGTAGGTAATATTTAACTTTTAGTAGCTACTATTTAAACAACCCATCTAGTTTGGCGTCACCCTGTCTGACACTACGACGCACCCTTCCCAGTAAATAAATAAAAAGATATTCATACTGTAACATTATTTGTCTACTTGTCTGTGATTTATTGTTGTGTCATGCATTAATATTAGTGTGTAAGGTGTGTGTTTTGTGTGTTGGCAGTCGCATGTGACAGCAGGCTTAGTGGAGGCTGGTCTTCGTCGTCATCAGCGCTCATGTATAATCAATGAGGAGGCAGCGGCCTCGGACAAACTGGCTGCTTCTGGTTTCCAGGCATAAATACAAAGCGGAACCGGTCTGAAAGAAACGGCACAAAGGAAAGAGGAGCACTCTGAGATTTCCGAAACTGAAGACCAAAAGAGCCAGGTAAGCAGCTGCTCCACTTAGACCACATTTAACAGAGTTATCGCTCACAAGTGGGACGGTGATGGGAATAGGTAACCAGAAAAGAACAGATTGTGGTTTCCAGAACCGCTTAAAATACTGTCATAGCGGCTTGTTTACCGTAGTTAGCCGCTACGTGACTTTGACCAACCGTACACACATTAAACCAGCTGTCAGCCAGGTGTTTGTAGTGTTAAAACACGCAACGTGTGTAAAAGCAGCGCAAATCAGATGTTAGTCACACTGATGCGGGACGCAAACCGAACTGACTCAAACTGAGCATGTTTCCTCCTTTTCTTTCCTTTTTTTTTTACGTTGTAAGATGGTTTTAGGCTTTGTTAGGTGACCAGCACAGGTTGTCTCAGAGTTTTTGTCAGAGTTAGTCTATAAAGTGGCGTGCTTTGATGCAAACTGCTGCCACTTTGGCATCACAGCTGATACGTGGCAGCTGTTCTAACTACGGAGCATTTCCAGGCATAAAGACAAGACCCAAGCGTCTCACATCCTCTCTTTGTTCTTAAACTGTTTACTCTGGCTTCTTTTATCTCCTGCTGAGGGTTTCTGCTGTTCATACCTCCTTTTAGTGACATTTTCACTCAAACTTCCACATTTTTCTTTTTAGGTTTAATGACTATTTTCGCGTTATTCTTGTTACTATAATGCAACACAGATGGGTTATTTTCTAGTTAAGGAAAGGAAACCCTTAACTAAATTGAAGGTAGTTTAGGAATCGGATGGTAATTTAGTTTTCCTACACTTTGACATAACCTTTTTTTTTTATTAGAATTTTATAGAAGTTTATATATATATATATGTTCAGGTTTTACTATTTGTAAAAAGCTTGATCACACTGATTTATTTATTTTTTTTGTAGTCTACTATCATCAGTTTAGATTTTTTTTCATGTTATGTGACTCTATAGACTATTTCTCACCAGTACCGCTCTGTACTTTATCTACATCTCAGCAACAATCAGTGTGGTGCACTGTAGCACAGCTGTGAAATGCATGTGTGAGCATGCATGTGATGCCCCCACGCCATCATTTCAGCTTGGGGCGGAAAAAAAAATCAGAGCTTGGGAGGAGATGAGGAATGTGTGGCCTTTGGCACAAATCCCAAAGGCCACACTGTAACATTTTATGATGGGATGTAGAAATGCATATTTCTAAGCACCTAGTCACATAGGGAATGATGGAGGAAATGCAGATGTGAGTGCACACAGCTTGTTCCAGCTGTGTGCATGGGAAAGCAATAAAGATGAGCAACGTGATCTCGGACACAGTGTTTTAAGACATTCCTGCTGATGGCTGGCCCTGTTTTCCAGGAGTTCACTGGCAGACGCTGTTCTGTAGATTGCTGTTTCTAGGTCAGTGGTAGCCCCCCTCCCTCCTTTCTCCTCACTACGCCCTTAGCTGCTTGTCTGCCTAAGTCCAGCCCATACATTAATCTGTGGTGCTGGTGTGAAGCGTGGAGCAGTGACGTGGTGAGTGTATTAACCAGCCATGGAATAACAAACAACCAGGGAGGGATGCACAATCTGTCACACATCTATTGCGTAAAGCAATTTATTTTAAAATGCTGTTTGAAAAGGCGTATTATTTTTTTGAAATGGTGTTTATGAAATTTGGGTAAATTTTAGAGTCGGATAAAGGCATAAATTATTTACTTCTCATGAATTTGTGTAAAATCTATCATTTAAGAGAGTTTCCTTGAAGGAATTTAAGCATGTTTCAAGTAAAATGTTTATTTTTGGCATCACAGTATTGTGACTGAATAGCCTGGCATTTTTTTTCCCTTTTTTATCTTGTAAACAAGGAAGTGTAAATGTGATTGGACAAGCTGAGATTTGGAGCATTGAAATGTCTTATTTGTACGTATTTTCTCCATCTGACATGTTAATGTGCAGGTAACATGCCTCTCACACGGCCAGTTGAGGTGTGTGGTTTTTGTATAGTGGGAGGGAATCTGCTTATCGGGAGTCGACCCATTTGATTCCACAGGGACGTTTTTAAATCAGAAACCTTTTTGCTGTGAGATAACCAAGCTAATCGCCACAGCCGCACAAACCCCTGGTTTTAACAGTTTACATCATTTCTAGATGATCCTATATCAAGTGTGTCAAGCAAGCATCGGTTTCATGAAAATGATTTTTGATTGGCCGCTTTTTCAATCCACCAGTCTCGTAACGGTTATCTAATCACATAACTGCCTATGTGAGATAATCTCTTTGTAAAAAAACAAAAAACTGGGTAGCTTTTTAATTATCACCCAACTGTTTTTATTTACCGTTTGCAATGTTTATTTACAAAGCTTAATAATGATATTTTCCGCTTCTTTTTATGTTCCACCCTCAAATAGGAACAAATAGATCCTATAGTTTTAATAGTGTATATAGTATTTTAACTATGTTTTAATGAAATAAGACGAGTCATGAACACTTTTTGTTCTTTTGCATGACAATTATCCACTTGAAATGTTTTGGCTGTTACAGGAACATTAATGCTCCACCTTGCAGTTTGGAAACTAATCTCCAATCTCAGTTTATTACTCATATCATTGGTATTTTCTGTACACCATGAGAAAGCTTATCTTGATTTCCAGTTAAATGCAACTTGTTTGGTGTATGACAGGTACATCCATGATTAGGAATTCATAGATCGGGGATGATCATACCAGATCCACTTTAACATATGCAGAAAACATGAGTCAAACTGTAGAAAGGGGATTTAAAACCCCTAGACTGACAGATAATGCCACACAAATACTTAAACTAGTCTAAATGATATATTAATCTTATCTTTACTGGTGGTTTGCTTATCACAGTACTGTTCCTAAAAATGTGTAAAGTCACCTTTTAAATGAGTCTGTTTATGTGGATGTTGCAACAGATCTTCAGCTTCTTGAACTTCGGCCAATGCTTTGTTTACAACGATAAAACATTCAAACTGTCGTTTCATAAAAAAGAAACAGAAGTGGAAATTTATTTAACTTAGTGTTGCATAGTTTAATAAAATAACCAGTTTGCAATATTTTATTTAACAGCTGAAAAACCTGTTTTAGAAAGACAAAGACATTTTCTACTCCAAGGAGACCTCATGTTCTCCCAGTGTTGGACCGTGTCATAATCTTTCATGACACTCTCCAACAATGACCAATCCTATGACTGTAACGATGTCTGACCCATATTCCAATGGAGGGTTGTGATGTAAAGTCACATGTTGACGCCTGTAGATTAGAGGAATTAACCCTCATTGGTTGTGGTGGTCAGCAGTCGACTGACTTGTAGCTTTTAAGCAGGAACTTCTGTTTACTGTAAACCCTGAATGCCCTCGATGTCCTGACCTCATCCTGCGTTTTTCACTTGACCAAGTTGTTTCTCACACAAGTTTTCTTGAGCTGTCAGCTCTTTGCTGGTCACAGGGATTTATCCAGATGCTTGTCAGCACTGAGAACTTGCTTAGGACTCAGTTTCTCAGGTTCTTAAATTAAATCAAAGTTAAAAAAAACCCAAAAAACGGTGATTTATACTCGTGTCTTTGTGTTGTCTGTATACCTCGGGTTTCTGCATACAACGGATGACCTACAGGATCACATAAGGACGATGGTTCATCATCAACTCATGTGTAATATTTATGAGTCTTTCTTCTGTGACCTGAAGCAGGTCGAAACTCGATGTGCACCCTCTTTCTAGTGTTGCTGTGGCAACAAACTAGGGAATTTGGATAGGTTTGTGCTCGCTCTGAAGAGTTGCTGCTGACGCATATCAGTTTTATCCTAATATGTCATAGTTTTTGTTGCAGTAAGTCATCTTTGCAACATGGAGGGTAAGCAAAACATAACATAAGAGAAACCTAAAATATTTAATTTAACATATACCTTCCGTGCTCTCTGTACAGACTTCCACTGCCATTTTCACACACAGCTGTTCATACATTCACAGCAAGCAGCCTTGTACTAAAATAACAAGGCCGTCTTACTTTTTCTTCCCGTAATGTTGGTGTCTGAGGAGTTTCATTGTGATCAAGGAGACCCTAATAAGAAATCTCTTTTTGCGTACACTCTGTCCTCTAACCGGGTTTTCTCAGGACCCTCTAATTTTGCCTTGCACTCAATAAACTGTGATACAGACTGAGGAGACAAAACATTGCAAACATGCGACGGGGAAAAAAAGACTCAAATTAAGTTAATTACAGTTATAAACACAGCGTAAATGTGGGTCATAGTAAGTGGAATGCTATTAAGCAACATGTATTGGCAGAAAAGAGGCTTTTCTAGTTGGTACTTAATTAGCAGGACAAAGCACGTCTAAAGAGCCAAATTATGTGAACGGAGAGTGCAGATGCTTTTGCTGGAAATCTGCAGGTTTTAAAGGATTAATCGTTGTTTTGCTACAGTTGTTTGCAGCTTAACAAATGTCAACAATGCGGAGAAAAAACATCAGTTTGGAGAAGTTTTAAAACATTCCCTTAAAGGCAATTTCATCTGCTCATAACACTGAAAAATATTTAAAGAAATTCAGCGTAACTTCCAGTGAATACCAGAAAATGTCCTTTTATTATGAATTAGATTTCAATCACAAGTCCTAGTATTTCCATAATATAAGGAGATAATGTATCTTTTTAAAAATACTAATTACTTTGTACATGACTACAAGCTTTTAAAGCTTATAAAGTCCCTCTTAACATAACTGAACAAACTCCAGACAGCATGAAGAGAAAGAAAGCAAGAATGTTTTTGTAGGTTTTATTTGCCTAACTTTCTTAAACTGACCTACTCACATTTTTTCCTGGGTATATGTTTTGTTTTTATATTTTCTAATTTGAGCTGTGTTCTTGATTTGCCTGCAGACCTCACCGAAGAAGAGCTAGGACGGCATGCAAAGTTGTGAAATTTCCTCAGACAGCACTGATGATCCTCTTAGTAGTGGCCTTCGCATTCAACGGCAGCCTCGAATAGTAGTGATTGGTGCCGGCTTGGCTGGCCTTGCTGCGACTAAGTACCTCCTCAAAAACGGCTTCACAGATGTCACCGTCCTAGAGGCATCGGACCACATCGGGGGGAGAGTTCAGAGTGTTCAGCACGGTAAGAAGACGTTATGATCAATACGCCGATGCTTCAGAGTTACTGTTATGGCCGCTTTAGATCTCTGTAACATATGATCCTGGGATCTGATGCTTGTCTTTGCGATATGGCAGCACAAGCCCTCTGAACATATAATTCTTAATTATAAGAACATTTTATTAAGCTAAGCACACATGTATTAGGCAAACATCTCTGCCTTGTGCAGTAAATCATATAATAAAGAGGGCATGGGGAAGGGATATTACACTCTTGAACGGTGACACCTATGCTCTCCTCTCTTATCTTGCCTTCGAGATGAGCTTTCAGGTAATATTTAAAATGAAAGAAATGGGAATATTACTTTTATTTGTGCACACTTAATCATGTTATGATGGTAATAATTTAATGTTTGGGATACTTAAAATAGGTTACAGATGTCTGTTTGATTGTAGAGTCGGGCCGATGATATTAAATTAGATCATGGCGCTCGCTTTATTTGAGGGAATCAGGATAAGCGAGTAATTCTGTCTAAATCTTTATTCTATACCACTAAAAGAGAAATATGCACCACCACACTGCAGGGAATTACGCAGTATCACCTCTTTTAGTTGGAAGGCGGAGAAGCATCTGCACGAGTCATTGTTGTGCTAACATTTAACGTCATGTTACGTCAGCAATTTGGTGTTTTTTACTCATTAGAAAATCCCTCCAGCAAAACATAGGCATGCCTAATATGCAGTGTGAATGGTGGCAAATTTAACACCAGTAACCTTAAAAAGCATTTGGGTTGTCCTCATATTTAAACCATGTTGCCCTAAAGGAGAAAGGCGGCAACAACAAACACCGGAAATGCTTTTAAAAACACAAGTAATTCACAAGAGTCACAGCAATACCAGACTATGTTACAGAACTTGTTGTCCTGGATGAACAGTCTCACTTCATCATGAAAGAAATTCCCTTTTTAAATTCAATTCCAATAGTTTCTCAAGTCTTGACTTGAGTTTTTCCACTCAATAATTAGTTTTCTTGGCAGTTAATGTTTTCATTTGTTAATTGATGTTTTAAAATCAATTAATCCATTAAATAATGATAGTAACACCAATAATATATATTTATGGTCTATGATAATAAATACTAATCAATTTAAATATTTTTAATAAACCTTATTAAATAACTCTGCATCTGCAGAGACCTATACCTCAGGACCATTGGTATAGGACAATAGAATTGGTAAATGGTAGCCATTGCTCTTGAGCTGCATGTAAACATGATTCATGAAAATTAACTGTGTTGCATTAAAAAAAATGTCTGGGGTTCTTAATTATTTTTTAATGAAAACAAGAACAAAGATGCAGTGCATTACAGCTAGTTGGTAGCTAGTTAAATCATATACAACTTTTTTTTTTTTCCAAATTCTTTTAGAAATAAACAAGGCTTCATAAAGGAAAGGAGAGCAACTCTACAGAGCCAGATGGACAAAAAGGGCCAACAATAATGTTCAGTGGATCAGATTTTCCAAACCAAATTGCTTCTGTCTATCTAATGTAGATATTTTGCATAATTCGGTTAGACTTAATATTTTGTTTCCAGACATGCTGACAAGTAATTTAACACGTGTGTGTGTGTGTGTGTGTAGGCAGAGCAACTTTAGAACTTGGAGCTACCTGGATCCATGGTGCCAATGGGAACCCAGTCTACCACCTGGCAGAGGAAAATGGGTTGCTGGAGCACACCACCGATGGAGAAAGGAGTGTGGGACGCATCAGCCTGTACACCAAAAACGGTGTGGCTCACTACCAGACCAATGTTGGCAAAAGGATCCCCAAGGACCTGGTGGAGGAGTTCAGTGATCTCTATAATGAGGTGACTACAATGAGTCTGTGCTCACAGACACACCTTTTGTTTTACTCCACATTCATAAATGATGCTTTGTGTCACCAGAGATGATCAGTGCTCAGCTTGCAGAACAACATGAGTGAGCTTAGGTATTGAGTCCCTGTTAATAAGTTTAGAAATATGGAGAAAAAATACATGCAATGGGAGAAGAGTGCATTGGAGGACTGGACACATCATCAGGTTAATTAGGGAATGATCCTCATGCAGATTTTTATGCAGCATTCTAGCAACACACAGAACAACAAGAGAAAAAGCACCTTTTTGTATCTGCAATGCTGATGGACATTAGTCTCATTGTTTCCAAACGGCATTAGGACAAGAGGCAGTTTTTGTTTTTAGGTTTTACATTCGGTCAAATTGAGATGACTTGTTTTTAAACATGCAGCTTAAGAGAGTTTTAAAAGTTTAGGTTTGTCATACTGTTTTTACAATAAATGTACTCTTCCCTATGTAATGAGAAAACTATTGACCTATCCAGGGTTAGAATGAGGGGGTTAAAAATGGGGTTAAATCAGGGAAACCCAGACTTCCCACTCCCCTGTCACTACTTCCAGTTCCTCTGATGGCATTCCCAGGCCAGCCCAGAGGTGTTGTCCCTCCAGTGGGACTTTTTTCCTTTAGGGCTGTTCTCTTTTTCTGTGATAAGGACTGGAAACACTGGTTATAAATCATACTAGCACAAGAGAAAGCTTTTCATATTCATAGACCAGAATCTATGTTGTTCAAACGCGCATTTTGATGCTACTGGAAGCTTCCTTTGTCCTCCTTTTAAAACTCTGAATGTTCAGGTTGTGTTTTCTCATCAGACTGGGAAATAATGGCAGTACAAATTAAGACTGTTACTATGTCAGCAGACACAGAACAGAATAATTACTGTACATTGTTACCAAATGCAATTGGAGACTCATTAAGAGCTGTATGGACTTGGATCTTAAGACTCATCTTATAACTGAATGTCTGCTTTTTTTAAGAAATACAGAAACATTTGATACTGTAGTCAGTGAAGCTGCAAGACCTTTGCAAACCCAAAGCCTGCAACAGCAGCTTATCATCTAGTTTTTCTGTAATCTAGGCAAAGGACGTAGCAAAAACAGAACGGCAGCAAACTCATCTGTTTGGCGCATTTACATACCATGAATCTTCCACCTTTTAAAAAAAAATCTTTGATTTCTAAACCTTTTATTACAGTGAGTATGAAGGGTAAACTCCTTGTAAACAGTATTTGCATTAGCATTGCTGCAGCAGTAGCAACACAGTACCACTGCAGTCATTCTGTCAATGAAGGATTAGAGGGCAAACACATGTTTTAATCTCCTGATTAATTATTTTTCTCCTTAAATTCTCTACGTAAATCTGTAACATTCCAGAAAACAGACTATCGGAATATTCTCAGTTGTCCCCAAATAAAAACATTTACCATAGAAAATTATTCCTCCTCATTCTATTTCTTTCCAATTACCATTTTTGTAATTTGCAGGTATACGAGCTGACTCAGGAGTTCTTCCAGGACGGCAAACCAGTTTGTGCTGAAAGCCAGAACAGTGTCGGCGTTTTTACACGAGATGTGGTGCGCAAGAAGATCATGTTGGATCCTGATGACTCCGAGAGCACCAAGAAGCTCAAACTGTCAATGCTTCAACAGTACCTCAAGGTGTGTTTCTCCATTTCAATCATACAGAATATAAAGAATTACATTTAACTTGTAACAGAGCAGCAACAAAAGCAACTGTCTTGTTTAAACGCATAATGCATTATCCCTTATTGTCATTTTTCTCTACCCTATAAACTCCCACCCACACATGAAACATGTGAAACGCAAAGGGGAAATAGTATATTTTACGACTACCACATATTCTAAAACTAAACATATACATGTTCCCTGCGTATTGAGACCAGTTTAGTTTGTCTGCTCTATTTAAAGGTTTGTAGACATACCATAGAAATGAAATTACTATGGAAAGCTGATGTGAATTATCCAGAGGGGAATTTATGCAAAACAAAACAGCCATTTGCTTTTGCTTTAACAGCTGTTTGGCAATGATCTAGTTTATTAGCAGGTAATGTGACAGATGTGATAGCTAATGTCTGATAATGTGACATCAGGTATTGGTTTGAAATGAAAATGAGCTTATTGACTCTTGTGTTGACATGGTGTCATATTTCAGGTGGAAAGTTGTGAAAGCAGCTCTCCCAGCATGGATGAGGTATCTCTGAGTGAGTTTGGTGAGTGGACAGAAATCCCCGGTGCCCATTACGTCATTCCTGAAGGGTTTATGAAGATCGTGGAGCTCCTGGCTCAGGACATCCCATCCCACACAATCTGCCTCGGCAAACCCGTCCGCTGTATCCACTGGAACTACTCGGCCCAACATCGAGAAGTCATTACCAAGAGCAGTGATGGTAACCAGATCAACAACCACAACGACAACCACCACAGCTGCCAACCTCACGAGGACCCTTTGATCCTAGGTCGCCCAATTTGCGTTGAGTGCAAGGATGAGGAGTGGATCACAGCTGACCATGTGATTGTGACAACTTCTCTGGGTGTACTGAAGCAGAACCACGAGGCCATGTTCTCCCCACCTCTTCCCGAGGATAAGGTGTTCGCGATCGAGAAGCTAGGCATCAGCACTACCGACAAGATATTCTTAGAGTTTAAGGAGCCCTTTTGGAGCCCCGAGTGCAACAGCATCCAGTTTGTGTGGGAGGATGAGGCTCAACTTGAACAGCTAGCTTATCCCGAGGAGCTGTGGTACAAGAAAATCTGCAGCTTCGACGTCCTTTACCCGCCTGAACGCTATGGCTACATGCTAAGCGGCTGGATCTGTGGGCAGGAGGCATTGTACATGGAGCGCTGTGATGATGAAACAGTGGCTGAAACCTGCACTGAGCTTTTGAGGCGCTTTACAGGTAAGACCACGCACATATATACAAAACAGGCCTGGACATAAATCGAGGCTGAAAATATTCTTTGTATGACAACACAGGTGTTCTCGTATAGATAATAGTACTACTTTGTGAAAGGAGGACCCTGAATGGTTCCAAGTGAACTTGTCAGTCTGGTGACTCATACAAAGCATGAGTCATTATTTTTCACAGAAAGGCAAGGACATCAATCTGAGCTCTGATGTAAGCAGCTTTCCCAGATAAAAAAAAAAAATGCACAAAGGCAATACATTCTCAGGTGTCTGTTTTTGTGTTTAGTAAACAGCTAATTGATATGCTGTCACCACAACACGGAGCAGAAGTATTGATAATGCATAGAGATAAGAAAATGATCCTTTTATTGTAAGAGGCATTGGATCAGTCTTTTTTTTTTTAATTTATTTTTTTATTATTATTTATTTATTTCCCTTTTTGTGACGCAAACGTGCGCAAATGAAGTGGACGCTGTTTCCCCTGAGGTTGATTCAGTGCCACTGGTTATATAAGGCACATCACTTTTAGTCTCCTTCTGAACAAAAAGAGAAGAATAACAGCTTCCTGGTACTTCCGATGTGAAATAAAAATGCAGCTGTGGGTTGATGTATGTTTTTTTACCATTTGGCCAAAGACCAAACAGGAAGTGCTGAGGGGGAAATAAAGTTGGGTGTGTGTTTTTTATAAATGGGTCACAGTGTGAGCTTGGGGATGTTAACTGTCATCTCATGATGAGGTCAGAGGACTTCCTATAAATACAGAATGTGTATTACACTGGGAAACAGGCATGGACTTAATTTAGGTCAATAAGGTTCAATCCTTTCAGCTGTTGCTTAATTACATACAGTCTCACCAGTGCCTCTCTGGTCACAGAGGATGGCAAGCAAATGCTTCAACTCACAGCTGCCACATACTCATTTTAACCACTTAGCATCTAATGTAGCGGCATTTAGTCCCAAAGTATGTCGGTAAACACCATCATTTAATATTTTCCAGAATATATCAGAATATCTTAATAACTAGTCAGAGTTTCCATTCAATCGGTCAACTGAACTGGTCTCCATTTTGTTTATCTAGCACCACCATCTGGTCAACGTTTGCTTTGCAAATGCTGCATTTTTACCCAAATCTTGATCAGCTACTAATCTCCAGTAAATGGTTGTGGGGCTTAACTTTAAAGTGAGGGGGGGACTGAAAGGCAGTGATGAGGAACTTGATAATTCCCCCAGATTGATCTGAGTTTCTGTGACTTAACCCGTCATCACATCCAGCAACTTTTTATTTCTAAGGTAAAACTTCAGAATGACATCTTTCTTTCTTTGTATGAACACCAGCATTGAGCTCGCTAACATTACCCCTTATTAACAGCGATTTAGCATTTCCATTGTGATGTTAGCAGTCCTAAAAAGTGTTTTGTGGCTGTAAAAAGTCCTCTTTAGACTTCACACAATCAGATACTATATATAAACATTTATACAAACTTAATTAACTCTCTTTATTCCTTGATTTGTCCTCAGGAAATCCTGACATTCCAAAGCCCCATCGTATCCTGCGCTCATCATGGGGCAGTAATCCATACATCCAAGGCTCCTATTCCTTCACCAGGGTTGGGTCTAGTGGTGCAGACTGTGAGAGGCTGGCCATGCCGCTGCCTTATGCCAACAGCACCAAGGCTCCAGTAAGCTGTGTTTTACTTTGTCTGGTGTAGTTTTGGAGAATAAACTCAGATATTTTCTTGTTGGGGATCTATCCCACTCTGTTCTGTTGAATGCGTGAAAGACAACAAAAAATTTAGGTCAGTCATTGAAAAATAGATATTAACATTATTGTGGGTGCAGAAAAGGAGTGTAGCTCTGCTAAATTATTTAATGTTGGTGCATTAGTTTGTTTACTCCCCCTGCTTGCACTTAGTGCTACAGTGTCATCCCAGCTCACCCAGAGCCAATACAGCTGGTCTCAGGATGATTGTGAATGCTGATTGCAGGCCAGGAGTCTGGACCTTGAAACCTGATGCATTCTGGGTGAAGGTGGGGTGGGGGAAGCGGCTAGATGCGTGCTTTAATGCTTACTTGACACTGCTGAAGGAACGGCATGACCCCTCTGCTGAGAATCCTTCAACCCTGTCAAACTAAAAATCACACTTGAGCCTCCAGGAAAGCTTTTGCTGCCTCCTCCATGTGGAGCGTTAACAAGGGAAGCAGAAATAGAACGCAGTGCTGCAGGGAGAGGACAAAACCAAAATAATAAGATGATATTGACAGATCTTGTGTTTGAATGTGGTTTTCTTCTCCTTCATCTTTTCCCTTGTCTCCTCTCCTCATCTCTTGTTCTTTGCTCAGCCCCTGCAGGTCCTGTTTGCTGGAGAAGCCACCCACAGAAAATACTATTCCACCACACACGGTGCATTGCTCTCAGGGCAAAGAGAGGCCACCCGCCTGATAGAGATGTACCAGGATTTGCACAGGGCCGAAACCACAAAGCCTAACATATAATATTAAACCAACCTTTAACTAGTGAAATAATACAAAATCATGACTTTAAGCTTTTTATCTTTCAGATTAAGTTACACTTAAAGCATAGCTTGGGCATTAAATACACAGAACAAATGAGTATTGTTTTTATCCTACTGTAGATTTGAATTATGCTCAGTTTTGTTTGAGATGTACTGTTTTAAAAGTTGCCAATGGTGCTGTCATCTCCTATCTTTGCCATTCTGTCATGATGTTTTTGTTTTTTTTTTATCAATAATTTTAATAACGGCATCTGTAATTTTACCTTGTTTTTGTAAGTGCCTTCTGTATGTATGTGCTATGTTATTGCAGAAATAATGGAAATTAAAAAATGATTTTAACTAAATAAAGAAGTTCTATGATCATAAAGCAATTTGACTTTTTTTTTTTTATTAATTAGTATTATTAATAGATGGTTTCTCTTTAACCAAGGTGAGGAGATGTTTCCATTTGATTATCATTTTGGTATCATCCAGAGAAAGCAGCATGGAGGCACATGTGGAAGGAAACGAGTCCAAAGCTGTTCTGTGCAAAAGGCTTGCCAAAGTGACACATGGTGTTAGAAAAAACTCTCCTCCTGTCAGACAACACTGTCAAATCTATTCATCTGTCATCAACACTGTCGAGATCAAATAAGAAGACGGCTTAAACATAACTAGGAGTTGATCTTTGGGAATACATTGTCTGTAATGGCCTACTAAAAGCTGTGAAATCTCAGTGCTGTAGTTTGATATGATCAAAGCAGGAAAGTAGAAGTGATTGCTGCCGTCTTTCTTTGTGCATTCAGTGATGATGTAAGTTGTGACATAACGCGGCACTCTGGAGCAGAGGCGCAATCAACCATAAAGGAAAACACCTGAGTGGTTTCCCAAGCCTTCCTCTCGGTTTTACACAGACATAAATCCCTAAACTAGGCTATTAAATGGATCCATTTAATCTATGTTGGTCATCTTAATTTAATGTGTTTAAGTCCTCACTATGTATCACTGTAATGTTTACCAAAGAAGGGACCAACCACAGCACAATATTTCTGTTTTTGCCCTTAAAAAATACAAAACTAGATGTGTATTTCTGTCTTAAACTGACAAGCAGCAGCACAGCATTGAATATGTATATGAGCCCAAACTGGGATATCTTCTCTGAGTTGTATTCTGTGCTGAATCTTATGAGGTTGGGACACTGCAGTTTGTAGTTGTGGGACAATTATAAGGGTTTGAACTAACTACTAATACATTTGTATGGATTATAGAACAATGCACAGATCTATCAATGCACTTCCTGTAGACTCTACACCTGATCACATTTATGTAGCATAATTTGATTAAGCAGGACCTTCATTCCTTTCTGGTAAAACAAACCCAGACCACCCACAATCTCATAGCCAGTAAGAACTCTTATGTTTCATGGCAGATTAACAAAGATTTGTTGCATCATAGTTTTGCAAAATTTCCTTTTATGCTGTGGGTTAGAAAATCTACACAGCTACAGGTTGCTACGGCGACAGACCAGGGAAAAAGATTGCAGTAAACTATTATTTTGGTGTAAAACTAAATAATGTTTCTGAATGATGGGTAAAATTCTGCTGTTGTATTAGAATCCTGTTAAAGTAGCTTTATATAGCTTACTGATATAGCAGGATACACTCTTTTTTTACTTTTTTTTTTTTTTTGAGAATGCAAAAAAGATCTGTCTGAAACCTATCTGGACCATATAAATATACAAAATATTTTAAAAATTTTGTGTTCTCTTTAATTCTTTGAGAAAGTTCTGGAAGTGGGGTTAAGAAGATTGTTATGCTTTGTGAGTGTGTGTAAGGTGAAACCTTGTTTTCTGTTAACAGTGGACTCCTTCACCCTCCGCCTTCGCTGAGACAGTTGAGACGGAAACACTGGGACAAAGTCCTGGCAGGCGTCCCGCTCCAGCAGGGATCATGTTGAGCCTGCAGAGCATTTAACCACCTAGCTGCAGCTTCCCGTCTCCACTAAACAGAATTTTGTGTTAAAGACGATAAAAGACAATATAAAAGACAAAATAAAAGACAAAAATTAAGATCCAAATCTAAGTCAGGAGACATAACTAGAACAAAAAATGCTATCACTTTAAAACATGAAATTGTTCTTGATTAAAAAAAAAAATTCTTACTGCTCACAGATAGCTCTTATTTTAAAATAGTGATTGAGTAACACATTAAAATACAGGTTTGATGTGAAAACTATAATAAATATTACCATATTTTAAGGAATTTCTAAAATGATCATGCTCCATAGAATTCAGGTTTTGTCTCAGCATATAATTGCAAGAGAGGTTTGGTGGAGTGTATGTGTCACAAATGCAACTTAGGTTGCTTATTTCCTGTGCGACGTGCATCCTGGATATGGCTGTCAAATAAACCACCCAAACCAGGGTGAACATCCTGACACCCTCCTGCTTGGTGTTATGTCACTGAGCTCCTCTGCCATTATTGTGCTTCCTCTCAAGTGAGACAGAACATTCTGGATGTCTTCTTGACAAACAAACAAAAAACCAAAACAAGTCAAGTTGTTTTTACCAAGTGATTATCATTTAAATGGTATAAAAAATATTTATTGTGTTTTTACTGTATGTTTCCTTAGAAATATCTAATGTAATCTAGAAAAGACTGAAACAGATAGAAGTCTAACCTAAATAAGGAAGGCAGAAAACCTTTATTGACCATTTTAATAAAACCTAAAAAAAAAATTATATTTGGGCATATTTTTTAGGATTTTCCATCACGTGAAAGGTTAAAAATATTTGTCAATGTGACCTTCTGCTTTAGTATTTAGTGGGGTGCAGAAGAACAGTACCATATGGTGATCAAAACAAGGTTTTGAACAAATTTTCTACCATAAAGTGATGCAAATTGTCAAAGAAACATTAGATATTAAATGATATACCTTTGACCTTAAAGAGTTAAAGCATCATATATCCAATTACAGGCAGCAGGAGGCAGATTATCCTCTACACATCTCAGACACATTAGACTTACCCATTAATTTGAGTCGGGGGAAACTCTGAACACTAGCAGG
Source organism: Kiunga ballochi (assembly GCA_037177335.1). Taxonomy (NCBI): domain Eukaryota; kingdom Metazoa; phylum Chordata; class Actinopteri; order Atheriniformes; family Pseudomugilidae; genus Kiunga; species Kiunga ballochi. The sequence continues at coordinate 8,226,499 of JBAMIG010000004.1, forward strand.
ACTGCGGCCCTCTGGTACCAGAGTTTCCCTCCCTGGTTTTAATATATCACAACCAAAACTCTTAAATTTACTGAAGAAAAGAAAGAAGAGTTTAATTTCTTCGAGGGGCACATAAATGTAGATGTAGATTTAACTGCTCCCTGCTCCAACTTACCAAATTCAAGTGAAATGGATCCAACAGTTTGTTGGATGAGACTTTAAACTGAATGGGGTGAAGCAGGAAATGTCTAAAACCTGCAGAATGATGGACTAGAGCCTGAGCTTCCTGCAAATGATTAAATCTGCAGTGTGTTTTTCCTCTTAGGGTTGAGGCGGAGCAACAAAGCAAATATTTTGTATTTATTTTCAGATTTGACTTAAATGTATAAAGAACCCTTTTTTTCTCCATATTTGACATGTTTTATGTTCTTGGAGCTGTTATGTGTTTGTAGTGTCCTCAAAAGCGTTAAAAACCTTCATAGAGGACAATCAACATGTCTGCAGGCGCAATATTTCTAAATATAGAAGAATCCACTTATGTCACAGATATTTGAAGCTAACTAATGCATCTGTACTCTTATTAAATAAAAAGGAACAAATATAATTTAAAGCAGTTTTATTGATGACAACAAATGAGTGAAAATGAGTTGAAAACATTTCCATCTATTGCAGTCATTGTGGAGAGCTCATCGTCCTTTTTGGGAAAGTATTTTTTCAACAGCAGAAGTTATTTAGTTGCTGTAGCACAATGTTCATGGATCAACTTTAAAAAGCAATCAGAAACAAAGAAAAAAAACACTTAATTGCCCCTTTAAGTGTTGAGGTAATGAATAAAAGACTGTTGAGATCAATGGCCAGAGTACAATCATTCATATGTAAAACAAAATACATGAGCACTCAAACACTATTCTTTTATTGCACATGACAAGTGGAGTTACTTCCTTCTTTCTTTTAATAAAAAGAAAGAAAAAAAACATGTTTATGAGAAAGTACCCTTATGATGCTGCAAACTTCAGATGTTTGAGGCAGACATTTGAAGATGGAAGCCAAAAGGTTATTCCAGCGTAGTTGGTACCTTATGCTCAGAGAGTACAAAGGCTGCAGGTCAGACTTTACAATGAATCTATAGTCCCGATGGAACGAGCACAGCATTTACAGTGCAATGCAGAAGCAAATGAAAAAGCAGCAAATACAAAGATGAGTATAAGGTTATTATTGGCAACCTAAAAAGCACTTGAATGTAGATTATCACTTTCCATTTTTACCTTCCCAACCAATAAGAGAAACTTTATGAGAGATGGTGGAAGAGAGTTAAGACAAACTGCATGTTTGTTCCAGTACAGATCTGCAAAGTATCAATGTGTTTCCAAAGTCTTCTTCCCACATCATCCAACATGCAAGTTCCCCCCAGTGGGCCTCACTGGACATACCACTGACAGAATATACCAATGACCAATGGGTCGAGGAAAGTGTTCAAGAAAAAAGTGCATCGTATTTTTTTTTAAATACTAACATTTAAAACAACACTCTTATAATAAACATCTGAAACATTTTTTTCTCTATAGTGCAACAACAGACAGGATCAAATAAAGAAAAAAAAAGTTATTAACCTGCAGGCAATCAAAGCTCTTTAAACATCTAATAGTTTTCTTTCCACAGTAGCAGAACATTTAAGAAGGCAACTCAATGATTGATGCATGAACACAAACATGCCAACAGTATACACAGCACTCTTTTTTATAGAAATAAATAGCTGAATTATCATCTTTATCCTCTTCTTAAATAATCTCCATTTCTATATGACTCTGATGCACATTTAATATAAAGTATCTAATACACAACTGCAATTTCAGCACTACTGTTATACATAATATAATTCTCTATCTTTCATTCAACTTTGGAGGAAAAATTCTTACAGAATGAAGGCCTGTAAACTTCAACTGTACCACTCAAAAGTATGACCTTATTATGCCATGTTAACATCATATGTTGGTCTTTTTTCTACAAACATTATGTACAGATTATCTGATAACAAAGGCAGGATTGTCTAAAACTCAAAATCAACAAGTGCTTTTGTTTCTTTCTCTCTCTGTAGAGTGTGTTGGCAAAGTGGCCCCCTGTTCCCACAATCCTTCCTACTTCTGTTAAACCGAGCAGACAATCAGTACCAGAGGAGAATAATAATATTCAGTACTGGAAGAACATGAAGAAATGGACACCGTTTTAACATCTTTTCTGCAGTGGTAGTACCACAGTTTGTCATAAATGCAACCAAAACCCGACATTACTGTTATTACCTACCTGTGGGTTTTATTTGTCTTTTTTACTGTAAAACCTCCACATGTTAAATAACTAATGCGAGGAAAAAAAAGTGCTGCTATGTAGGAAGTGAATCTTTAGCATCATCCCCTTTTCTTTCTTTTTTCTGTGCATGATTTATATGAATCAAAGTGGATGTGATGTGCTTAAGGAATATTGCACTTTATAGAGTTAGGGAACTGGAATGAGAGAAATTCTAGCTTTTGGTCCATAGTGTTTGTCAAATAAATAGAAAAAGGAGTCATGAAAACACAAAGGATAGACTCTGAGCCTTAATGATGTGTGTTTTCTGTGAGGGCCTTTGTCTTTAAAATGAGTTTGGGGATTTAGGTAGCCATCAGTACCTTCCCAGTTTGATGTAGCTCCCAATTAGAAGAATCAGAAACAAATCCTGATAAGAGAGTCAAGCTAAAGGCCACATTACAGGATTACAAAAAGTTCATTTTTAATCATTTAGGACAATTCAAGCCATAGCTGTTAGATTTTATGTAAATAAACTTGCCTTAGGTGGTTAAATGTCTCCTTTAATGCCACCAACTGGTTTGTAGCTTGACTTTCTCACTGGGAAACCTTCTGTTTCTCCTAACTAGTTATTTTCACATTACCAGTCTGAGAAAGAAATTGCCCAGTTCTCAGAGAATCACAGATACAAAAATTCCATGAATTTAAATGTTTACAACTTTTTGGCCCTTATTCCATATAGCATGAATGAAAAACTTGCTACACTGCTACAAAGAAAAGCGCTTAAACAGCTAGCCACTTAGCTTATCTGACCTTGGTAATCTTAGTACAACTGGGTAAATCTCTTCCATTCTCTGAATCTGAATAAATTTTTTAAAATAAAAGTCATAACTTTATTTCCAGAATAATATACATTTCTTTAATCTTTAATGAGAAATGGTTTCTCTTGTTTTAATCACTAATGATGCAGGAAATAAACGTTTTTGTTCACATACGTGCTTGTTTCAGCATCCGGTTGCTAACAAAAACGTTAGCTCCGAGATACTCATAGTTATGATTGTGTAATATCAAATCTGAACTGGAAAGAAACCATATGACTGGTACTGCTCATATGAACATCCCACAACTCTACTTAAAGAAAAAAAAAAAGAACAAAAATATATAAATGCAATTGAAGCTGAAAGGACTTCCCAATCAGAGGGGGTCATTTTTCCAGTATTGCTGCTTATACTTTGTTAGAACAATACACTGCAATCAAATTAGTTTCCTAATGTGAAGGCAATGCCAAAGACCCGACCTCTTAGGTTTGAGTTCAGCATCACACTATGTGCTGCAGTGTCACATCAACCTGTTGTGGGTTATTGCGTGGAACCACCAGCAGAGGGAGACAGAAGACGTCAGCTGATGAGTATATCTGAGTGCTTCATAATGACAGACACTACTCATAGGAATGGCACTGTTAATTATGAGAACTCAAATGATATACAAACACAACAACACCTGCACAAACCAGGACACTTAAGTTCTATATGAAATACAACAACTAATGTTCTTTAAACTTGTTTCCATATAAATTGAACTCCCGTACACGTCGTTACTTTTGACTGAAGCGATTGAACATCTGCCTCACGCTGTCTCTTTTTTCCTCATTAATGGCACATCGGAGAAAAACACTCACCGGAATAAGGACAAGACACTGTTATAAATGGCACCAGTAACACCAGTCCCTTAATAAAAGCAGGTCCAGAGATACAACAATGAGCAAAAAACACTGTATCCAGATTAGTGGCGTCTTTTTCTTCATATTGGGAATAGAGGATGATATATGAGGCAGAATGCATCATGGCCATGCATTGTCTAGAAGACCAGGGCTGCATGTTACTGGGAGGATGTCTTTACCCTCTCCGCAGTGCCTGGAGCCGGCGCAGCACATTTCAGTTCAGAGTGGAAGCTATAAGTGTTCAGAAAAGTTACCCAGTTTTGACACAGTGATTCAGGACAGACTGGGCTATTTATTCCCTCTCTCATTACTCACACACACTTAAAGCTCCTGCTAACCTTAGAATAAGAGAGGCCACAATCATTTACAGGCTCTCCAGTAGGCTCTTGCCTGTGACATGTCGCTTCTTCATCAGTCTTCATCGGTTATTGAGTAGATTCAAGCAGTAGCAATGCAGCACTATCGACAAGCTTCAAAGATTTCATGAAAGGGAGCTGGCTCGGTCCCATGAAGCAATCCACCTTTGAGGTGGAAGCAAATGACAACTGGGAGGGAAAGATCAACGCTGCTGTTTCTGATGTGAAGTTTAAATAGACTCCATGTGCCACTGGAAGTCTGGCCTCACCAACATAAAACAGATATAAGGTATATTAGCTTTTATCTCTCAGATTAGTACTTCCGGGAAAATGCACACTGAGCCTTATCCCGTATCCAACATGGTGATTTGCCTTGCTTGTGTTTTTTTTTAAGCAAACAGATTCAACCACATGAAGTTAGGTCAATCCAATTGGGTCTTTTTGATTGACTTGAGCCTCAATTGCTCTTCTTGGAGACTTGAAGACAGCACAGTAGATGTTAGCAGAGACTGTCAGCTTTCACATGGAGGATTTTGGAGAATCCAGGTCTCTTCTTCAGAGCCTAATAAAATGAGAGATATGAGAATTGCCTCTGAAAAGATAAGTAGCAAATATTTGTTCTCACCTTTGATTCACTACATTCTTTTGTATTCTTTTCCTTCAGCTATAATTCTGCATAACGTCAAACAAAGTGGGTTAAACATGACTTTAGCTCCCCTAAGCATCACATCAGAACTAGTTTCAAAGAAACAGTGATACTGGAAGGCAAACTGTTTTCACCTCAAACTTCACTGTACAGCGATAAAAGTAAGACACAGGTGTTTGCAGTGAGGCTGTTGCTGGAAGCCTCCTCCCCACTGATTGTAATGTACCGCAATCTGACTCATCAAAAACAAGCATAAACAAAAGCTGGTGTTCCAAAGCCTTTTATATCTCTGGGTGTGTGTGTGTGTGTGTGTGTGTGTGTGTGTGGTCAGCCACAAAAAACACTCACGGTAAGCTGCTGCTCTTGTGGGTTAGCAGCAGCACAAACTGGTGGGGCTTCAAGGACTGAATCATTGCTTAATTGTCATAACAATAGATTCACCATACCCACTTTAAAATAACACATAATGCATTAAAAAGAAAATCAACTCAAAACAAAGTGCTTAACTAAGCCAGGTCTCAGGTGAGTTGACTTCTGTTCGCCATTTTGTTCATACAAGTGGCAACAGGCTGGATGAATGGCCATTAAATAGTAACACAAACTAGAGTGTGATGGTAGTGTTTATGTGTTTATATGAAAAGTTTAAGAACTACTGTAACTACTATAGCATTAATTGATAAAAAGAAAATTGCATGAGTGTGCTGATAGACTCAGAAGTGCTGTTACCTGCAGCTTGTTCACCATTTCATCAAATAGCTTTCTAGCTTCTGGGCTGTTTGGATCCTCAAAGTAGTCTTCTATACCAATCTGAACCACGATGGACTTGAGATTGCGGCAAACACCTAGAAGGAGGAGGAAGGAGGAGGAAGAAGGAGTCAGAAGTCGTAATATGACTGATCTGGCTTTTCTTACATCCAATTTGATCATAAAAGTATCAAAGGTAAAACACAGATTGCTACATTCTACTGATTGCCTATACTTTGGTATAGAGGAAGTCTTAAACTCACTGTTAAAGTGAAGGAGGGCTTTGGGGGTGACTGGTGTGGAGGTGAGAACCAGCATCTCTAAACCCTTCAGACCCTCTCTGCAGACCTCTGCTGCCACCTCCTGGTTAATTTCACTTACATGGTCCAACTCTAACACCTGGAGGCGCATGCAGTTCCTTGCTGCAGAAAAAAGAGAAGATGAAGAAGGAAAGAGTAAAAGAATAGCAAAGTAAAGGTTATGGTAAGACACAGTGAATGAAAGCAGAATGCTGCCGGCTGCTTGGCTTCATTACATTGTGGTTTTCTGAATTAGATTCTGTGATGTCTCAGTAAAACCTAAATCAACTGTTTTAGCCATTAGTGTGGATCATTTAAAGAGCAAGCATGTCTGACTTTATCAGCTTGATTCAGCCGCTCATGTGTGGCTGGATGGCAAAGAATGCACATTTATATATGTTGCATTTTCACTTTAAACTAGATGCAGGTGAAAGCACATCACTTTAGATCGCAACGTTTACCGAGTGAAGCCAATCCTTGAATCCCACATCCAGCCCCACCCACACCAAGCGCACGGAGGTGTGGCCAGCATCTTCCAATCGTCTGCAGACATCGGTTACTGAAGCGAGCAGGTTGTTGGCTTCAAGAAACAAACATTTCACTCAGTGTACAGTCACAGTAGAGCTTTAGTTATGCATAGCTCTTAAAAAAAAAAACCTACCATGGGTGCAGGGGTGCCACCTGTAAAGAAATAATATCTCTACAACCTGCCCCAAGGGCCCATATCACCTCCTGACCAACTGGATCAGTTGCACTCCTGAGAGAAAGCAAACAGAAATAATATGTAAATATGTAGAGTATGAAAAGCCATACGTGCATCGTTTATGAAGTGATCAGAGTGCAAAGTTTCAAGAGAGGGGGGATCTGTGTGTGCTGGTGTACCTGTATGTTACAGCCTGCAGAGCTCGGCAGTAGCAGCTGGCCAGCCAAAGCGAGCGATCAGTCAACAGGTTTGGGCAATGTGAAATTTTCAGTATCAGCAAGTTACTTCCAGTGGCCTTTAACAACGCCTCCAAACCCTCCTCAAGACAGCCACTTAGACAGAAATGTAATGAAAGGTCAGGATAAAAGGGTAGACAGCGAAGAAAAAGTCATTCTTACATCTATCTTCACATCAAATCTGCAGCACGTTACAAAAATGCTCCTATCCTAAAATCTCTGAGCAATGTATGCATTAACAGCAGGTCTAAAATAGTTATTGATATTTAACTTTTCCACCAAAATCTCTTCTTTTCTTTAAATTTCCCGTGGTAAGTATAATCAGCATATACAGGTACATCTCAGGAAATTAGAATATTATGAAAAAGTTTAATATTCTTCATCAGTCATTTCAGAATGTGAA
>JBAMIG010000004.1:8244723-8255526 GCA_037177335.1 Kiunga ballochi
TATATATATCTTCTGTGCCCCTGCACTCGGGTCATTCAACTCATTTCTCATCTCCCTCCCGGTGTACCTCAAGGCTTGGTGCATGGACTTCTCTTGTTCATTATATAGTATATATCAACTCTCCCTTGGCAATATTTACTGTTAATGCAATATTAATTTAGTTGCTATACGGATGACACTCCACTCTACCTGTCCAACAAGACTACTTCCTCACTCCCAGCGGCTTCCCTTTTAGACTTCTTGAAGAAATCAGATCATGAAGTTTCAATAATTTTCTGAAACCTAACAAACTGAGGTCCTTTTCATAGAGACCACATCTACCCTCTTCACGATCTTCCTTTTCTACCACCCAACATGACTGCTGTGCTGGTCCACTTCCTGGTGACATCCCATCCTGATTATCACAACTCTCTTCTTTTTGGTTTATCTGACAAGTTCCTCCATAAACTACAACTGGTTTAAAACTCTGCTGTCTGTATATTTTTCAGAAATTCCTCTTTCTGTCATATTGAATCTGCTCTGCAGCAATTCCAGCAGCTTTTAATTAAATTCTGACTCTACAGAATCTTTGTTCTCACTTTGAAGGCCCTTAACAACCAATGATATTTTGAGAATTATTTTTAAAAAGATGAGAAAAAATATATAATATGACAAGTGGAAAATCTTAATTGTTAGACTCCCAAATTAAAGAAATATTCCCTAATTTTTTTTTAATCTAGTTGAAAATAATAAGCTTTTAATGGTGTTTCTTACTAGGAAAAAGAGTTAGGGGCGGGGCTTACAGATCACCAGCATAAGACAAACATGCAAACTTCACTGAGCCCGGCAGAAGTTTGAACTGAGAACTTTCTTGCTGTGAGAAGTCAGCGTTACCACCATTATACAATCGTAAAGGCAATGTCTGAGGAAAGAACTTTAGATTAAATAAAAGAGAGAAAAGTGTCTCAGGAAGATCTGTACTGCATTGCATCTGATTAAAAATAGAGCTAAAGCCTTGATAGAAAGAGCAAGGGTTGGTTGCCATGGCAGCGTACACATTTGCACGACAAAAAACAGGTCAACTCTTTTTCTAAAGGTGTTGGATGATAATTTGAGTAAATGGTATTTTAAGGACAACTTCTTGCTGGGTTTTTTCTTCTTTTGTAACTGTGTAATATGGGTAAGACAAAAGAGAAAAGGCGCATTTTAGGTACTTCTGAATCCTCCTACTTTGCAAAGACCGGATGTCCAGTTTTCAGCTCAGGAGACCGTTTTTCTTCTAAGTACTTTTTCTAGTAAGAAAGCAGTGCAGTTTGTTCCCACAGATTTTGTGCTGAATACAAAGCAGACAATGATAAAGTGTGTTGTTTTATCTTGTAAATATAAGTCAATAGAATTTCCTATTTGAATGAAAAAAAAACTTTTTAGCCCAATTCAGGAGTTCTGATTATAGGTCCAAAAGACCAAACATATGAGTCTGTATCCTCAGGAATAGAAATTATTATCATAATAAGAATCATGTGAGGGCATTTATGCAAACTTAAAGTTTGGTAATCCAGTGGACAGCTCATGATCTGCATAGTTACAGATGCTTTTACTTCAACAGTAAGAAAAACATTAAGCACCACGTCCCACACTTTGTAACTCAGACATTGTTGAGTTTTAATAATACTGTAATAATGATTAAATTAATAGTTGGAGGTATATTTTGTTTTTTTTTTGTGTTTTCTTTATACTAATATCATACTGTAAAAAGCGCCAACGTTTTCCAGAATTCTTTAAACCATCCGGACCCGGTGCTGCGTTGTTGGGCATGAGATGCAGAGCTTCATGGAGCTCACTGACTGAAGCAGGTGTATACAAAGTCATTTTATTTTCACCTTTTAATTTTGAGAGACTACTATTGCTAAGAAATTGACAAATATTATCATCTGTTGTGTCTATTTGTGATTTAAGAGTTTGTTGTTTTGTCCTGGTTTGTTTTTAACAGATTAGCAGGAAGTTTCCGGATTTACTGCTGTATTCAAACTTCTCCAGACGAAGTCTTTGCAGCAGGAATTATGCGTTTGTTATCTATTATTCCCTTCAGTTTGCGTTTAGCTTTTCCTGTATCGTTCAGTGTGTATTTTTCTGGGAAGACATGATAAGCTTCCTCCAGTGATTTAGTTTTAAGCTGCTTCCCAAAACTTCCTGGGAAGTTACTGTTTCCTTGCTATATGGACCATTCCCTTTTAAAATAATTAATAAACTCAGGCTCCTATTGTGAGAGACCTAGAATACAAGCTATTATTACCCATATCAGAATTCAATAGTTTTGAAAAGCAAGTTTATTTATCACTGTAAGAATGATTTCGTCTCATCATTTTGTTCACACCTCTTTCCACACAGCACACTATTTTTCCGGGCTCTGAGCTGCTGTTTTTATCAACTTTGTTATAAAATCTGCAGAACAGTCACACGAACTGATGATCTTGTTTGTGAATCAAAGCATAAGTGTGAAATCTCAGCACTCATTTAACACAAATATTTTTTGGACCCACATTTTTTTCATTGGGCAACAAGTGCAAGTGATTGAAAATTCACAGATCCAAACCTGACGTCCAGTCCCCTTCGACGCTTGCAAGCTGCAACGTCCCAGGCTGCCGTTGGGTGTGGTGCCACAGCTGCTGATGATCTGCAGCTGTTTTTCAGCGCGGTCAGCTCGGTCCAGCAACTCCTCAATAAACTGCTGCAAGCGCACCTTAGCATTGGCTTCCCGTGCTGCTGTCTCCTGCAAGAACTGGTCAATCTGGGCGACCTCTCTGCAGACAGAGGGGTGGAGAGCAATAGTAAGGTGTCATTTTACAATCTGGAGATGACATCTGATTTGCAAATAGGTGAAAAATTAGTCAGTAGAAAAACTGCAGACCTGCCAAGCTCCTCTGGCTGAGATATTGCTTCCTCACTTCTGTGTTAAGCCACACATGTTAACTTATTTCATTTTTATTCTGACGTGTTGGTTAAAGAAACAGAAACTAGATGTCGTAAGGATTCTCTTAATGCAAAGGATGGAGAGGGAATGGAGAATATGTGGGTGTGTATTTATTATGTAAAGCACTCCGAGCTGCTTTTGCATAGAACGTGTTCTATAAATAAAGTTTTTTTTTTATTTGCGGTGGCAGGAAGTTACACACATAAATGATTTTGAGTTGCACAAGCGGTCCTTGTGTGACTGCAGGACACCTTTTGTTTTTAAAGCTTATTGAATCCATTCAGAAAAATCTTTCACACATGAAGAAAATGTGCTAAGACAAACACACAATACAAACACACAGGGAGAAAGGAAATGCTAAACAAGATACACTGGAGCTACTGGATTTCTATACCACAGAGAGCGAGGCCAAGTTCCTGTCATGTCAAAGGAGCGTGCGTTACCCAGACACAGATGCAAACAACCCAGGAATTCAGAGAGTTTGGTTTCTGCTGCTTTCTTACTAAGTGTTTCTGAATTTCTTGCTACTATTATATTCTGCATGAGTCTGAATGAGTCTGCAGCAAACAAGGCTTATATTCAGATTTACTGATTTATTATTTTAGACAGCATTATTGATCCCAAAGGCAATCCATTATATCCATAAGTACCATTTTTTATGACTACACAATTATAGTCAACACACAGTGTGATGACACTTGATGATATTCTTATTTAGAGTGATGCATGCAGCAAAAGAATAGAACACAAACTTCACCTAATCACATCAGTAAATGAGCTCCTGAAATCTTTTAAAGGCATGGGAGGATTGCTTTGTTTTTGCAGAACAAACTTCTGCAATTCCCAGAAGCTTCAATCATCCTTTGTGTGCATTTAATTGTGTCCTTATGAAAGTTCTGGCCATTACTGGAGACATTGAGACGTTTGTTTTTCCTCAGTTGAAATAGATCTGAACAGATAAATTAAGCCAAGTTACTTATTAGTTTGCTCCCATGATGTTAAAAAGCAGCTGGGCAAATATAATATTTAGATTTTTATCTGTAAAAGATGCTCTATAAATACATTTCACACACTTACCTTTATGAACACAGTGCTGCTATCATACACACACACTATGAAATGCTATGAAATGGGGACGCTGAGATAAAAATAGCTTCGCGTCTGGCACACTTAACTTTTCTCGTCTTCAGGCAGAGACGATAAAAAAATGAATCCAAAATTAGTGAAGGCGATTGACTCTAGGACGTCAAAGTAAAATCACATCTGTGAATAAATTATCAATTAATCAGGAAATAGGATAGAAGATCTCTTTGGTTTGTCCTCAAGTTGCTTTGCATTTGTTTTATGATGTGAGATAGCATGAGGAACAAGAGAAATATGCAAAACAAAGTGGTGTATAAGGCTTTCCAAGTAGCCGATAAACTATCTCCAATACTGGGATCTTCATCAATCAATACTCTTTATTCCAGGTTAAGATTTCATGGTTTCCTCTCATTATGAACTTCAGATGGGTCCCCTGAGGGCAGCAGACTCTTCTGGAAATTCAAACTGATACATTTTTCTTTTGATCAGCTGTACTGTTTTCATCACAGCCACACAAAATTAATTCATAGAAAGCAAACCTTCAATGCTCTTGTCTTTTTTTCCAAACAAGGTTTTTCTACCTCAGGTGGTATGTCCATGTGGGTTCCCAGGTACAGCCAATATCATCATTCTGTGATCCAATCATATGATGAAATAAAATTAAGCAGAAGCTCACGATATACCATTTACAGATTCACCAAAAGGAAGGAGAACATCCTCGCATTAGAACAGCTTCACAACCTAACTTTCTATTCAGCCAAGAGCTCACCTTCACACCACATCCAGTAATCTCTTCCTTTATTTGCAGCCCTACATAATGACTCTTTCACCATGAAGTTAAAGGTTTTCTAAAAGCAGTTGTGCATATTTGCTATGAAAATAATTAATAAAGGCCACAAAAGATGCTTGACACAGTTAATCTTTTAAAACTTGAAGGTGCCAAGCTGGTGAATTATGACAGGAAGTGGTGCCAAATTGCTAAACTGTAGAAAAAAGTGGCCATTTTTTTGAGAACTACCTGCACTAAAATCTTTCATTATTCTTAAGAGCGACAGTTGCATCATTCCTGAGGGGCATTCATTTCCACATAGAAAAAGTTTTTTTTAAAAGGGAGACTAAATAAGTGTTTTTTTTTTTTCCAACCACCTTGTGGTTGCAGACATTTCATCATGGGTATATAATATTTAAGCAAAAGCTTATGTAAAAAAACACACAGTTCAAAGGGGAATCACAGGTGGGGCAGATGTAACTAATAGGTTTGCCAGCCTTTATAAACCTAATTTTTTAATCAACAACTGGGAGCAAAACTTTTATTCATTTTAATTAGAAGCAGTAAAGAATGAATAATGGGAAAACTATGTTTGGTATCATAGTCTTTGCTCAAACGAGGATTTATTGTATTTTCAGTATATTACGTAGAACACACTTTATTTTATGGTAAACTACAGCTGAGAGGAAACAGGACACTGCAGCCTTCATCACCCATACATGATGGATGGCTGGAGGATGGATACAGAACTGTCTGGATTGCATCATCCTGCTTTGTAAGTTGCATTAAATACCATTTACTGTATTGCAATAATCAAAGGTGAACCTAATGTGTTGTAAAGTTAAATAGTACAAGGCTACTTTTTTAATATAATTTGCAAAGTTATAGAACAGAAAACAATGACAGAATGGTTTTAATTTAGTCTACGGTTGGGTAGCGTATAGGTAGCCCAATGGTAGCAATTGGGTCGTATGAAGGTCGCAATCCACCAGGTTTCCCATGTATTCCTGCTTCAGCACACCTGCATTTATTTAAAGGATCTAACAGCCAATCAGATTCTGGACAATGAGACAGTTGTGTTGGAGCAAGGATACATGGAAAACCAGCTGGATTGTTGCCCTCGTAGGGTCAAATTAAGTACCCCTGGTATATATAGTCAGTATTTTGGTAGTCAGTCAGTGCTGAGACATGTTAGCATGCGACCTATTTATGCCATTTGTGTTTGGCAACTGCATATTCATGCAGTTTGTCTTAATCAATAATTCAGTTGTAGCCGAGTTTTGTTTCACTAGAGACCGTCACACCAAGAGGAACCTTAACGGGAAAGATTCTCCCTCCCTAACGGAGTAGAAGAAATGCCTGGCAGCCAGTCAGTGTGGCAAACCTCCTTACAAGCTGGATGATAAAAAAAGGTTGATAAAAAGAGAAGAAATGAGCAATATCTATACAGATGCATCCTCAAGCAAGGATAAAAAAAAGTCTGACCTGAAAGACAGAGAAGATGAAAAGGACAAAGGATGGAAAGGAGAGAGGGCACAGAGACTGTGAGAGGAAAAATACAGTGCAGAGGCTGAAACAACAGACAGCTAACAAAAGCAGAAAGATCAGGATGTTTTAAGTGGGGAGGGAAATGGGATGTGCAGCCTTCCTTACACCTATCTTAATTTCCAGAACACACATAAAGAAGAACACACACACCCACACTCTCACTATGACTCAGTTACACCTCATGAAGTTTACACCCCAAGGTGAAAAACACTCTTGTGTGTTTACACCATCACTTGGGAGATAGAAAACAAGAGTAGCATCTTCTTTCCTGGCGATGTATGCAAGTTGTTGGTTTGGAGCATGTTTCTAAAAAGAAGACTTCCTCTCTTGACATATTTGTGACCCTGTGTTCACATCTTAGCACACTGCTAGAAAGTTTGTTTTACTTGACTTTCCCATCTCTGTACATCTGCAGACTACACAATAATACAAAAACACATAATTCAGTGAGGTTATTCAGACTCACATGAATGATTTATCATTTTAAAAGAAGCAAGGAGCTTGTCTCAGCAAAAAACTTAAAGCTTTGTGTTTCCGGTTGTGTAATATCTTGCTTGTTATGAAATAGTGTCAGTGATGTTGTTTTTTGTTTGTTTTTTTTTGCTTTAACTGGTTTCCTTAGCTTCTATTAGCTTGTTCGGTTGCTATGCATAGTGCATGGTGCAGGTCATCATACTGTAACACTTTGTGGCAATAACATTGTGCAGAATTGGAGCAGATTAAGATCATGAAACAAAATATTTTATTACATAATGTGATTTTTCATACACTACATTTTAATGCGTTTAATAGTTTGCTATTCATTTAAAACTTCCCATTTCTCTGCAGCTTCCTTGCATTCCTCCTCTTTCTGTTTGGTATTGGTATGAGCTGAACTCAACATGCATCAGTCAATGCAACCAGACTCCTGCTGCTTGGATAAAATATTAAATTTAGCTTGCATTTCATCCACACTTCATGTGTGCTTTGGTTTTCACACAGTGGATGATTCAACACAACCTTCCGCACAATAAAGTGCTTGGTTAAAAGACGTAGTCATAGCAACACAAACATCTTTAGATGCTCGTTCTAAAACATTAGACACTGTCATGAAATTATCCCAGAATGTGTTCGGTGCAGGACTTTGACCTACAAGCTGTCTGAACCTCTCTAACAGTACAATCTAGGAGTCACCACTGTTTATTGTCTCATCATGATCATCTCACATCTGAGAGTCCAAAACCATGCTGTGCATTAGTCTGTTTAATGGCTCAGTTTGTTTTGCTTTCTACTCTTCATACACATGAATTCAGATGGCCTTTTATTCAGGAAATAAAACATCCAGCTTGGCCAAAACCTTAAGCTAAAACAGGCATGGGGATCTTCAGAAATATTCCATCTACATGTTAATTATAATCACTGGTCAGCTTCCTTCTATAGTTCATCAATTCAGACTGTAAATTAAAAGTGTTTAAGAACAATCTTAATTTAAGGGACTGGATGAGGAAGACAAGCAGCTGTTCTATCTGCTCTAATGAAGAACAGCTGCTTGTGTGTAGCCCTGCTTGGACATGTGGATTCAACAGTGCTTTTCTGGTTGAATTCAGCATCCATCCATTGTGTCCTTGTGTCATAATGTCACACATTTGTATGCACTACACACAGAGGAAAGGAGCAGGAGGAGGTGTGTAAAGAGTGTGGTGACATGAGGGGAGATGTGATCCAGACAAGGATAAAAGGATGAGAGAAAAGTATGATGAAAGTAATGCTGGCTGAAGTGGGCTGCTTTAACAAGAGAAAAGAGTGAGGGATGGAGTAGGGGCATTACTTCCATAGAAATCGTTAATCCAGGTCTTTGCTCTGATTAGTTAGATTTTTTTTGTAGGTGACAACCTTTCTCCAACAAAATGCCAAAAGCAGTGATTGTTTTATTTGTCGGAGAGAGGAAAAATAACACCAAATAATGGATGGATGGATCACTCAGACATACAACAGCGAGGCAACGATGTGTAGAGCATTTCAAATGCATGAAAGAAACAGATTCATTATGCAAGAAAAAGCCACCAGAAATTCAGCTGCCAGAGGTTTTATAAGCACAATGATCGCGACACGAATGCTTGTTTGCAATGTAGTTTTTCAATAATAACACAAATCTGACTGGAACAAAAATAGGTATTGAAAAAAACTAAATTTGTTTAAATGTATGCATGGCACGGAGAAGTGTGAATAGAACTAACCATTGTTGTTTTGTTGACCAGCTGTTAAGCTTTTAGTACGCTAAAACCCATTTTAAGCTCACAAAGTTCAAGCTGGCATCTTCAAATAGTTTCTACAGCACAAATATGGCACTTCCTGGAGTCATTCACATCAGCCAACAAGACAGAAGAGGCAAAAAGAAAAAAAAATCTGATCTTTACTTAAAAAAGCGGATCAGCTGCAACCAGGTGAGATAAGAGCTATAAATCCATCCATCCATTAGCTGTACTGCTTATTCCAGTGAAGGGTGGCAGTTATCTGGAGCCTATACCAGCAATCACTGGCAAGAGGCGGTGCAAACTGGACAGGTCGCCAGTCCATCACAGGCACAGCAAAGTGGCGAACCAGTGAGCCTCGAGCCAGTATCCTTCTCGCTATGAGGCTGCAGCCTTGGACTATAAATATACACTAAAAATAAAGCGATAAATTTACACTCAAACTTATCGGTAGGTTTAATGTTTCGGGAATAAATGTTTGAAAGAAGTTTTTGGATGAAGTTTTGGCTCTATGAGGTGCATTATATGGTGGGTTTGTAGGTTAGCAAACATACAGTATAGATCTTAGACTGTTTTCTGGGGTTTTCTACTAATTAAAAGCTGAAGCCAAAATTTGCTAACTGTCCTGTTATTATCAGAGCCTGCAGAGTAATGCAGGCTCAAGGACACATCACACCAGCTTCGTCTGACTAATGATAGACATGAGCAACTGACTACTCATAAAAACTTAAAAGTAGGACCAGAACTGACTGAATCATCCACACACACACACACACACACCACACACATCCTGGTTATGTGCAGCCAAAAATCAAGCCTTGTTAGAAACTCCTTCATCTCTCACCAGGAAACATGAATGCAGTGTCAAACCACATATTTAGTATTCAGAGTATTTCTCCCAAAGTTGGCATTACTGCAACTCCCATAGCTTTTTTTTCTCATGTGAAACATCAGCACTGCAAAGTTTCTGCACAAATAATCTGCTGACATTACATCCTTTCCTCTGAGGCTTGGGCTCCTTCTACTCTCCTGATATAACCAAACTTCAGTGGTTACACATTTCTGAATATGTAGCTTAAAAAGAACAAAACAAACAACCTTAGACAAGTTTTTTTTTTTTTACTTAAGCAGAACTACTTTCTAAAGTTCTACACTTGTTCTGCAGATCACGCTCCAACCAATTTCCTCTCTTGAGCCTTCAGAGGTCTCCATCCTCCTCTCTGTTAGACACTGATGTGACACTGCTTAGGTTACTGCTGACTGAAATAAAGGCTTTTTTTGTGATGGATACATGGTGACAGCAAATATTCTGGAGGATCTTTAAACTTTCCAGATTTCTTACGCAGCACAGGGCAATGCTAACTTTACCACAGCTGGCTGGATGAATACATAAAGCCTCAGGGTTGAAAAAGACTGAGCAACTCTGTGTGTGTTCTGAATATCTTTGGAAAACCTTACATTTCTCTGCTCTTTCTGCATTTTTGTGCAAGGAGTTGACACAATATTATTCAAAAATACACTCTTATAGGACATCTATTTTCAATATTGTGGCACATAAAAGCCATTAAATATTATTCAATAAAATAAACATGCGGCTGAAAATATTTGTATACTAATTAGTGTTGAATGAAATGATCCAACATTTAAAAATGAGGCAAACTTTTTAAGCTATCTCATTTTTGCATGATACCAGTTTGCAAAACTGGCATTGGGTGGTAAAATCCATCATCTTTAGACTATGTTTAAACCTTTTTAGCTAAACTAACAAGACAACAGTGGATGTAAATAAATATAATAAAATAATAAAATTTTCCATCATCAGATATCAGCTCATGCTGTGCTGATATGTTGTCTGACTCTCCAGCAGGGCATTCTTGACTGAAATACTTAAAATCTGGGGTATTGTAACAAGGCTGAGCTCTGTAGACGCGTAGATCCAGGTCTTCAACAGCACATCTTGTTCAGTCTGACTGAAGTCTTTAAATGTTTTATTCAAATATATTAGACTGAAAATTTAATTACAGACTCAAATTTTATTTCATGTGATTATTTTATTGACAAACTTAGGACACAAAATTTGAATTTTAGAAGTAATTTCTTTCAGGAATTTTACCATAACAATGCATTTAATAATAATTATAACACATTATTATTATTATTATTATTATTATTATTATTATTATTATTATTATTATTATTATTATTAGGTTGTTATAAGTTGT
>JBAMIG010000004.1:8278843-8299785 GCA_037177335.1 Kiunga ballochi
AGGTGGTCAGGTAAACAGCCAGTAAAAGATGGGTCATAAAACTCTGAAACAGTATAAGTATTGGAGATCAAATGTACCAGATTATTAATTCCTGGAGATGCTTCCTTTTGTATGATGCTGTCCTGTACCTGTGAGAGAGAAACCATGCTACTGATTAAATACTCATTTTTTATACTTTTGGACCGGTCCTGGTTTTTGAGCACACTAGATGACTCTGAGCGCATCTGCATTCTCCCCTCCGCATGAGGGGTCCTCTGTCCGGCCAAGAAAATGATGACAGAGAAACGGGGACTCTAAAGGACGTGAGTTAACATGATAAGTCAGATGTAAAATGAACCAAAGTATTAATCCTGAGTCCCCATCCTCAACACTGATACTCTGTATTAGTGATACGAGGCAAAATGAACACCCTTCTGATGCGAGAGTTGGGGCTCGTAATATTGAACTACTGTATATTGTCATATAAAAAGAGTAATTATCCCCAACAGAGTCATTAATCAGCATCTCCCAAGAGCGGCAGAAGTAAACAAGCATAATATTGTAATAATCAAAAGTACAAAAAGCAAAGACACACATGCCGGCAGACACAATGAAACATAGCAAAAGTTAAAACTAACTCAAAAGTGGATTATTCTCACCCCAGCCACCCCACCCCAGGGCAAACCCAGCACCCGACCAGGAGGTGGTAGAGGGAGGTTCCAGCCAGAGTCCACTGTCAGGGAGAATGACAGCGAAGGCTGACTCCCAACCAGCGCCCGCGAGGGACCAGAACCCCCAGACCGCCACCCAGCAGAGGCCAGTCCACACCTCAGAGCACCAGATGCAGACCTCGGGAGTCAACCCTATCCACCCACACACCCAATCATCCATACATACCACACCACCCTCCCCCTGCACACACACACAAATACACATACCCAACCATCCACACACACCCCACCACCTTCTCCCCACACACTTACACACACATATATCCAAACGTCCTTAGTGCCTCCCTAAACGAGTGTTTATAGAGCGAAGCTGTCATTAAACAAACACAAAAAAAACAAACATATTTCATGCTGTAAAAAATAGCGTATCGACTCACATTTAACAGGAGAAAATCTGTGTTTTTTTATTTTTCTGTATATGTTTAATACACACTGTGAGGTGTGGTAAATAAGCAGAATGTTATATGGGATTCTAAGCTATCTTTTCTCTTGTACTGTTTCCATTTAATTAATTTAGTACACTCAACTTTGATCATTTTACACAAGTATGTGGAACATTGAAGTGTCAAATGGGCCATATCTCAACTCCCTCCTGCAGCTGTCAAAGTATTCCTGCCAAATGTTAACATTTCCCCTCTGTTTTTTTCTCACTAATTTTCAGTAAACTAGTAAGAGATCTGAAATTCAGTGTGGTGAGAAAGCATCTAAACTTATTGCTATAATACATACCAATTAACTAATTACTAATTACTAGATAATTATTTTCACCCTTCTTTTGAAACACTACACATAATTATCTAAACATGCTGCCTTGTATTTTATGAAGTCACAGGCATCTCTGATGTTTACATTTTCATCTGTCTAGTAGGGAGATGTCTGGTAAGGGCTGAGTTCATTTATTTTAGCATGAAACAGACACATTAAAAGAAGAGAACACTTTCTTTAGTGACCAAAATAATATGGAGTCTTGCAGCAGATGGTGTCTTTCACAGTATGGAGTCCCTCCAGGATTAAATGAAGAGACACCAAGTGTTTCTTCGAAATCCTGAAGCCAGTGAGAAGTTAAACATTATAATACAACTTTATCTCTAAGATGGCCTTAAATAAATCTACACAGAAGCAGCATTTCCAAGCATCTCATTTTACTACATTCATATCATCAATGATGCCATTTCTTGCCAGTGTTACATAAAACATCAAATTAAAACGTCCTCAAAAGCAACGTATCAAGCTTTACTGATTACTCCCTGATCGTTCCTTCTTGTGTTAAATTGGCTATGCAGAAATCTTCTCTCATTTCAATAAAAAAGTTGCTTGGATGTTGGTTTAGTCAGAAATGTGATATCAATCCGAAGTGATATTCTTAAACTAATCTCATTGTGTTTTACAGTTTAAATGAACCCCTTTCTGACCTAAAAATGCACAAATCAATTGTATTGATTAACATAAATAAGTAACTTGACAGCTTCCTTAACTAACATAGTTGTTTTTTAGTTTGATATGGTTTTACTAACTAAAAAATAACCCACTGAACAATTGTTTGAAGCTGGTTATGATGAAGCATCTATTGATGGTGATACTCTTCATGGTTGATTAGTAGGAAATTCATGTCAGCAACGTTGACTGATGAATAAATTCCTGCTAAACAAAAGCTTCAGGTATAAATATATATATATATATATATATATATATATGTGTATGTATATATATGTATGTATGTATGTATGTGTGTGTGTGTGTGTTTCCATGTCAGCTATATAATTTTCTGCTTTTCACAGCAGCAGCCAACAACCACAGGCTATATAATCTTTATAATGAAGAAAAAGTAAAAACCTAAACTTGTTACATCAATCTCTTACTCCTCTACGCCCTCTACATGCCACACTCATCCAGCCATGACAGGAAAAGACTGGCACACAAAAGCTTAAAAATCCTTTCCCTCGGGAGATTTTGATAGGATGAATATGATGCTGGGCCGTTTTCTCTCTCTCACGTCAAAAACCCTGGCAAATTTAGACCGAACACCTTTATCCATCCCCCCTTATTCATATGTATGGGCCATGACTGACAAACTCATTGTTGGCTAATTACAGTGTGGTGAACCTTCATTGTCTTTAGATTGGTAGAGACTGAGACATGCTGTGCTTTGGCTTGCTGCACTAATGCGAACCTCTTCCATGTAGATATTATTAGTCACTGTTTGCTTAGCAACCACAGCACATGTCTGACTTTTTTTTTTTTTTTTTGTAGAATGAAAACGTTTTGCCTGGAGTCTAGTTTATTTAGTAGGAATAGAAAAAAAGCTAAAAGAGAGGAAGACTAGGAGGACATAATTCATTACAGTGTACTAACAATGTTATTTTTTTAAACTGATGTCAACATTAGGTTTACTATCCATCACGGTCTCATGCTCTGGTCATTATCTGTGTTTATCACTCTTTTTCTCTTCTATTTAGTCTTTTTAAGCCTTTTTTTCTTTCTGTCCTGCATTTTCCATCCACCAGAGGTCCCCAGTGTCTGTTTCAATGTCATCGGCTTACAAGTCATTTAACCTGCCCCCTGCGCCTGTACAAGCACACCTGCAGCTACTTACCTGATTACCCTCATCTGCCTCTGCCGTTCCGCCATCATCAGACCCCCTCCTCACATTTGTCATGTAATTCTTAGCATGTGAATTCCTGGTAGGTCTGAAAGTGATGGTATTATATGTACCATGCTTGTGGAACTTCTATTTTCAGCTTACTTATATTTGTGTTTGGTTCATTTGTCTGCATTTGTTGAAAGCAAAACAAAATCAGTGGATGTAGCATTTAGAAATACAAGTCATATTAGAGGACCCACAATAAAATGCAGTCTTAAAGAAAATTAAGTTCTCTGTAATCTTAACAGAATAACCTCTTTTAAAACATGCCACCTTTAAATCAATTATTCATTTTAATCTCTTTTTTTCATTACCTGAACTGAGCAAGTGATCACTCTCCATTGAAATAAAAGGGACGGAGGTCAGTTTAAGCTGTGAACAGTAGGTGGCACTAGTAATACATAAGGACAGACATATGAAACAGTTACCACATGCAATATGACTTTTCAGTCATCTGAGCAAGAGCTCATATCGAAAATGTCTGGCACTCTGTGTGAGGATTTAGTGCAACCTGATGCAGGAAAGGGGAAAAAAAAAAAAAAGAGTCCTAAACGTAAAGTGTTATTAATAGGGTAGTCAAATATGTGAGCCACATCAATCAGTTGTAACCGTTGAGGAGATATTTTTACAAATCAGTGCACTCACTGTACTTGGAGACCACCGGCTGTGCAAAATGACAGCCCGTCTGGCTTCCTCAAAGCATGATAATTTCTTGCTACATCAGTAGGTCAAATGGGCTTTAGCTGTCTGTTAACACGCAGGGTAACACAATGGGATAACACAAAAGACTGTGGGAGTTCAGCCAATATCAATATATCACCTCACGTGCCGATTATGCTCATCAAAGGGATGAAAATGTGACAGAAACTGCAGGCTAACAGCTTTAGAGTCATCATCACATTCAGTGATGCAAGTCCACTTTGAGTGTCCATTTCATTACCATCAGTCTGACTATCAAAATGAACAATCCGAGCTTAGAATTACATTATTTTGGTTGAAAACATGAACAAATGCAGAGCAAGATTATATTTAACATTTTTGAGCAAAGTTTATTTAATTATTTGGCTTTGTTCACAAGCCAAACAAGCCAAGGTCAGAAAAAATGGGTTTTTTGGGCTTATTGCATTAAGTAAAATGCCAAAAGTGAGCTGATGTGGTCAAATAAAAAGTTAGCAGCTTATTCTACACATTTATTACAAAACACAGAAGTAAATTAATCTTACAGGATCTTTAATGTTGCAGAACAAATGCAAACAAGAATACTGTGAGTTGCTCTTTTATTGCAATTCATTCAAAAAGATGAACAATTCATGTTGACACAATAAGCAAAATAATGATAAATTATAATAAAAACGGCAATAGAAGCATTTGTGTTCCCGCCCTGTACTGCATGTGCTCATACAGCAATTCTTATTAAAATTTTCTGAATGGAAAACAGTCTTGTGAACATTATCATCCAAACATGGAAATATGTGTCTTGTAGCAAAAAAAACCCCAAAACAAAACAAAATAAAAAACACAGTGACAATGATTATCCAGATCTCTGCATTCTTAGCTTGAGCCATGGATGTTACCATAGTAACACGAGTATGTCTTATCAAGTACAGCCCTTGTGATTTTTCACTGCAACTTATTTAGGCTGTTCACTGTAGGTATGACAACAGGCTATTAGGAGTTGTTGCATTCATTTCCATGTTAATAGAGCTAACGGCCATTGTGTGTTAGCCTAACCTTTGATCTTGCCTTGTCAAATTGTTGTCAGCTTATATTAAATTAGGCTTGTAATAGAGGCTTTTTATGTAAATGATGTAAAATGCTTTATGAAACTATAAATAGGCATAATTCAGCTGAGAGCTGGTATGATGGTGTCTGTGATATCAAAACACCATTGCTGCACTTTAACAGTCAGATTTGTAATACATGGTATTCAAAGGGGCTGAGGTTGGATGTTAATCTTTTATCAACATATTCAGTGTATAGCTCAGCATGCATAAAGTGCTTCTCTGCAGTCATTTGTCCATAAACAGCTCAAATGTCCTATCAAGACATTAAAGACCCATATTTTATTGAATTCTAATCAAACTGTCTGTAAATAAATGTGAAACTGATGACCTGAGACCCAATAATTTCATCCTGGAGACACAAAGTACTTTAATCTCTGCAGTATTTTGCTTGCATAGTACAAACCACAAAGGGCAGATTTTATTTGAACTTGGAAGTCACTTTGTAGCTCCAACTCGTCACACACTTGCGCTTCTTTCCTTGTTGAAAATAATGAGGCTGTTTGATGTGGGACCACTACGGGCCATAATGAGAGGAATAGACTGTTCAGGACACATGAAAGCTCTTCAGTCCATTTGGACCATGAACGGCCATTACAGCATGGGACGGAGACACCGTGGAGGTGCTCTGATTTTATGAAGGGGTACAGGATTTAATGGTCGAGGTGACAGTTAAACCCATCATCCTTTTAACATCTCATGGAAGGAGGGAGAAAATATTTTGGAGGTGTCAAACACAGGAAGACCTCAAACAGTCAAGGGCGCTGTGAATGGGCGACACGAACGCAAACGGATCACTTACAGCTACTGTAAGAGATCATACATGTAGAGAATCTGCTACATAAATTAAAGCCCTTGATTGTGGCGGGCTCTACAACTGTTTAAGTGATTGTTCAACTCCAATCATACTTCTGCATTCGTTCATAATTGTAATGTCTTTGAGGACCGTTCTTTGTTTTAAAAAAGAGAAGAACAGCGTTAACAACTGCAAAGTGATGAGTGTATGTGCTCACTGCCAGGAAGCAGCACATATACCTATCATGGTATTATTCTTCTCTTTTACAAGAAGCCTCTGTCACTAATGCCAGAAGAGACACAAACACAGAAAGTGAATGAGTGGGAGGAAGGAGAAAGCTGATGGTGATGGAAGGATCAGCATCTCTTCATTTATCTGCATGAAGACAGAGGAAGAACCCCAGCTGAGATTGGGTTAATATTTCTCCAGCCTTGGTTCTGGGACACTTTGTGATGTGTTGCCTCAGTAGTAAGTCCCGGTGTCAAGAATACAGTTAATGGTTAGACACATCATCCTGCCAGTCCTAACAAAGGAAGGCCTGCCTCAGCCATGGAGTGCTGTGGAGGACCACGGACCCTGTCACAATCTGTGTCCCCAGTGATGGCAGTTCCTGACCAGTTAATGGTTAACAGACATGTGGACGCATCAGTTTTGAGGAGTGACAAGGAGTACAAACGCACAAACACACAGACGGTGGGAGCCCAGTGCTGATGCTGTAAACATATCTTGTTAACAGGAAACAGACCCGATGCCGCAATAGCATTGAGTGACAGGATCTCAGATGACTAACAACTACAGTGCCATATTTCTCCTTTTTCACTTTTTGTAACTGAGCATTGCAGCTGCTGATTCCTCTTAACATTATTAGGTGTTATATCTGCTAATTCCTTGCAGGAAATGTGACTTAATAAAGGAATTAATTGTAACAGAAAATTTGAGCAAAATAGGCTAATCAGGTTAAAACATAAATGAATTATTACCCAAGTGTTAAGTTATCATTCTGAATCCCCTCTAAGCTGTTTTATTTCCAGTCTTACCCAGGCATATGTTCAACTCTCCAAAGCAACAAAGAGTGAGCCAATAAAACTACAAAATCACTTTATTAATTCACATGATGATTGCTTGCAACACAAGTCAAGGGGATTTGGGGACCTGCAGCAAAAGAAAGTGTTTTGATTTTTAAATGTGTGCTGCTGCTCTGACTCATCCATATGAAAGACCGGATTTAAAGAAATGAAAACCAAAGGAGAGACAAAACATGTCTCTTTTGGTTTTCAACACTCTATAGGCCTGAGATCAGAAACAGCTTCTGTCTGATATACAGCCAAGTCTTTAAGATTGGAGAAACCTACAGTATATACACCCCTGTGTGACCCTCGCATGGCTTCTATACACCCAGACAGGAAAGAACGCGACTCTTTGTGTGTTCTCCCCCTGACTGGTGAAAGTGACAGTCAATCACCGGTTAAAAGCCACCTTGCTGGGGAGGTAGTGAGCTGGCCATTATGCACTGCTGGGTGGAAAGCAGCGAGGTATAGAGAGGGGAGGAGGAAATGCAAGAGCTCTGTAAGCCAGAAAGAAGTACAGAAACCTTTGCAGGGACTAAAATGCATATAAAGAAAAAACATGTATATAATTAATCTATTATAGTATATAGTATTATATAGCTGATTTATATTTTACATATAAATATGTCATAAAATAAGAATACCTTATATATTTGACATTCTTATGAGTGGAAACAAAGCCACAGGCATTACAAGTATCCTTTCATTCATTTTCTATGCTGCTTAGATCATTCGGGGTTGCAGGGGGCTGGAGAGAATCCCAGCCATTAGAGACAGGGTATGCCCTGAACAGGTCCCAAGTCCAACAGGACAACACAGAGACAACCCCTCACATTCACAGACCATTTAAAGGAACCAGTGACCCTAACATGCAAGTCGTTGGGCTGTAGTAGAAAATAGGAGTATCTGGAGAGCTCCTATTCACACAGGGAGAAATGGAAATTTGTGCAAAATCCTCACAGAAACATGACTAAAACCTCCCCACAGCCAAGGCTCAAAACATCAACCTTCTTGCTTTGAAATTTTTGGTGCTAACCACCACATCACCATGCAGCCCGATTTCAAGGACCATGAGAAACTCATCCACCCATTCATGCAAAAAACTAAATTACTGTAATGATCTTTTAACAACACTTCCTAAAAAAGAACATTAAACATCTAAGAGCAGCTGGTCAGCCGATCTGAGTCATCTGGAGACAGAGGGGACACGAAGTAGTTCAGAGGTAGGATGGGGCAAGATAATGCAATGATATGTGACATCTAGACATGTGCTCTTCCATCCGTAGACAAAAATCCAGCTTAAAAACTTTTTTTTTCTCGTGCATGAAATCGGCACAGGTAACTTTATCTGATCTTGCTTTAAATTAACTTTAATTAAATGTATGACTGATTTTTGCTATTTGTTGTTGTCTTTTATGGCCTTTTACACAATTTACACTTAAATTGTCATGTTTATGATAGGTTCTATGTAAGTAAATTTGCCTTACCTTCTGCTAACATGTCTTTTAAATGTGCCTTATGTAAAACAAGACATAGTGTGAGCAAATTCCATCATCAGTGCCATACACTGGGGATTTCTGCTTTGAATCTGCAGGAGCCTACAGCTGTATAATGGGTTATTATTCAATTCCATTACTTTTAAAGGGACAGCATTGCACATTGATGAACATAAGTCCAAATAAACACATGTAAATGTACAACAGAGTTAGACCAATCGGCCAGCTGCATCCAATTGTTACTTGTATATTCAAAATACACAAGACAACAAGATGCAGACAATAAAAAGTATAGAGCAACCAGTTGGAGGTTTGCTACAACTGGTTGCATCAATAAAGTACAACAGTAAAGTGCATATTTCAAGTGCATGAATTTGGAGTGTAATATCATGACAAGGCCAAGCTAGCTACAGCAGCTATTGCAAGAAAGCTAGCACTAGCAAGCTCCTGTAAGCTTCTGGCTAATACAGCTTGTTTAGATTCTTATTTTATGCTTCCCGGATGTAACTACATTATATTTATTTATACTATGTTAAACTTAAAAGAGACAACCTATTGCTAATAACATGTTATGTAACAGAATTAAAATTTGAAGTGTTGTGACACACAAAAATGGATTAGCCTATTACATGCTGCTATCGCTGTAAATTACTGGTTGAGGATTAAAATGTTAAACATCTAGGCTTAGGAAGGGTTTTCAACTTATAGAAATAGAAACGTAAACAGTTTATACATAATGAAAGACAAAATGACAATATATAGAAATTAGGTGCATTTATCAACCGTCCTAAAATCAGTTAAATAAATCACAGTCAGTTTTTAATGCCGTTCTCCATTCATATGTCAGATATCTGTTCCCAGCTATTCTTTACTTAAGGCTCTTATTCACAGCCAAGAGAATTCATCTGGTATTAAAACAATGATTGTGGCAGAGGAAGCAGGCTGCTGCTGCTGAAGTAGCTACATTTTGCATACATTTCATGGAGCTCCAAAGAGCCACGCTTGATTTTTGCCAGTTAATTTAGATGCAGAAAACAGTGTAACTGGTGTTGTGGTTGGTGTGTGCATTTAAATTGTTGCACTGCTTGACTTGATAGAAGGGTGCACTAGTCAACCCACTCACTTTATTTTATTCTACTAGCCTTTATGTCCCAGAGCCTCCATCCCAGGCTCTGATTCCATCTTGGCAATAACAGACATGCATACATACACACAACCACACAATGCACACATGTACACAAACAAATTCACTTCACATAGGCTCTCAATCAGCTTTTCTCACTCACTTCCTTCTAAAGCACACAGGCACATGGTTTTCTTAGACTTTGACACGTTTCCTCGGCTTCTCTATGGGTGAACCATCATTATCTAGAAAGAGTGCTAGTGTTTGGCCACAGTGCGCCTTTCTCCTAGTGTTGAACTGAGCAGCTGAGACATAGGCTGCTGGTGGTGACACGACTGTCAGAGACATGCCTCATTACAGCTGTTGCAAATGTCAAAGCACTAAAGTAATCACTCACAGCTATACAGGATGCATGGTCATATACAGTAGTAATTTATTCTATGGTAAGAGGGGTCAACAGTTGAAAGTATATAAAATTATAATAATACAGATAAGTGGACTCTACATATTTTCAGTTTCAGAAAGGTTGACAGATGGTTACATGCTAATGTGACAGCAAATTTCTAGATATTTGCAATAAGTAATAGTATGGTAGACAATTTCATGCAAGCACAAACTTCCCTCAAAGTTATTACTGTAATGTCAATCCAACACGCTTTCAACTATATATATCTGTATATCTATCTATATCTATATCTATATCTATATCTATATCTATATCTATATCTATTTCTATATCTATTTCTATATCTATATATCTCAGCTTTGTTTGAGTCACTTTGTTTGGTTACAAAATACGTTTTTACCACTATTTGATCAGGTTGATGGTTATGTAATCATGTTACATGTCATCCCACTATAATTACAAGCCACTTCCACAGCCATTTAATGTGCTGGACTTCAGAGTCAGAGTATCATTGTTATTGTCGCTGTTAATCAAGTCTTTGTTGTCATATAAATGTGATGGAAAACATGCCATAATAGTGCAGTTTGGTTTTTTTTCCTTAACAAAGTTTGAATGTTTTGTAACCATAATTTAAAAAATAGTCGAGACACTGAGTAAAACTTAAGTCAAAACAGAATCCACTGATTTACAAACCTCATTAACTTGCAATTTATTCTCTATATGACATAAACAATATATATAATTTTGAAAGTGAGACATTTTATGATTTTACAATAATAATATTATCATTTTTAGTTTAGAGGAAGCAACAGATCTCTAAAATGATTTGCCAGCATGTATCTGTCAATCTGTTAGCAAACTAAAACCATTTACTCAAAAAACAATGTAACAATTTTCATAACTGTTTTTCTAAGAATTAGTGTTGGTTATCATCTGGGTCCAGGAATATTCTGAAGGATTCTTGGGAGATCAAATAAATAATTATGCATATAACTCTACAATAAATTAGGAGGGTACTTGGCTAGAAAGTACTGGAGAAGTTCTGAATGGGTTTTACAAGCTATCAAAGTTAGATGTGGGTTCCAAGAAAATATTACAATCCAGAAAAAGAAAAATTATTTACATTTTCATCACTGCAAGAAAGAAAAATAAGATATAAACATGCACCATACACCGAAATATTTCCAAGACGTAGAGGATTCATTATCAACATATCAAGTAATGTAACAGTGTATTCTGATAAAACACATGTATGAGTAACATATAGGCTGAAAATCACAATAAGGGTGGAAACAAGCTGCTTAGTGGAGTTCTGCACACTCAGTGGTTTTTAAACTGCATCATTTTTCTGTCTGTAGGCATCCTGACTCCAAACATTATACACAGATTCAGATATAATTTCTAGAAATGAAATAAAGATATCGAGGCTGATCCAGATCACTGCCTCAATTCAGTTTTTAAAGCATTAGGTGGTTAGTAGTGGGGAATGGGGATATACTTGTAAAGCACTTTGAGCTACTTTTTAATGGAAACATGCTGACGAAATAAAGTTTGTTTTAATTTCAGTATCTAACTCAAAAATGTTTACAGTTACTGACTAATTAAATGAAAAAGGCTGAACAGAAGTCTGCCTGCAGAGTGCTTCTATTCTTATTGAATCACTGTTTTACCACCAATCAGACAGAAATGTCCTATTTTCTTGTGGTCACACACAACCAAGTTAGAGGATATACAAATATCCTTCTGTTTTTACTCAGTAATGTATATTAACTGTGCATTGTTTGAAACATTAATCATTTTCCAGTAAGAGACAGTTTTTTAGATTCCAGTGTGTCATACAGCCTTAAAAAAGATTAAACAAAATGTCCTTTCTTAACTGTTTAATTGGGCTGCTTCACTCACAGTTATTTATTCTCAAGGCTGGATTGTTTCAACTGCAGTTATAAAGTTGACAAGTTGTCAATATATTAACCGGTAAGAAGCAACAATGCCACACATTTGGGGATCTGTGGATCCCTTTAGTTCTCCATCTCCATCACTCCCATTGGAAACACATACAAGTGACTAACCTATCACTAGTTAACTATCAACCAGATATTTGACACTGGAAATATGAGGTACAATGAACCATCTGGTAAAACAGCAACACAATTTGTGTGGACTGTCTCAGAATATACCCAGCGGTACAACATTTCTGCAGCCGTATTATAAGACCTCAAACCTGGAATGTTTCAAGGGCAGCTATATATTTCCCAAGTAATTGAATTACAAAGTTATTCATCCACAGCAGGAACGCTCACCACCTTCCATTCACTCCAAGTACAGCCTGTGCAGTCCCCATGATGAACGTGTTTTGTGCACAATAAAACGATGGCAGTCTGAACTCCTCAACCTTAGACCTGACATGCAACTCGTGAAGGACAAGGAGAAAGTTATTCTCTTGGCACTGTGCTTCAAAAATACAAGAGAATTTTTTTTTTTTTTTTTTTTTTGGGGGGGGGGGGGGAGAGAGCAAAAACACAGAAAAAAATTAGACACTTTAAAATGTTTTCATCTCGAGCACCTTTTCGCCACAACGGTTCTCCTCTTTTTAATCACCTGCACTCTCCAGACCACCTACACCCTTCTTCATGATCAGATACAGGACCAACGGGCTGATGTATGATCCGAGGAATTAATCTGCTAAGCCTGATTGCCATTACCGCCATGCGATTATGCACCTTGATTACCGAGCCCACCCCAAGGACCATGACGTGCCCCGGTGCACATTTCAAAGGTGCGCATAAAATTATGTGGTGATTACCCTACAATAGATCAATCCACATACGAATGAGACTGTGTGGCTATACAGACTGTCTCAAGTAGGACTGTGATTATTAATAGGTACTTAGGCTGACCTGATAGCTGAAGCTTGAAGCATTAAAACTGCCTGTGATCTTTCATATAAGCAAATAAATTTTCTTACATTCTGAAAGTCATTATTGGATTATTGTTGTAGAGGGAGAAATGTTTGGAGTTCAAGCATGCATAAAAAGGATGTTGAGCACTTCACAGGCAACTAGAGTTGTACTTGTCCCTCTTGAGGAAGTCTCCAAACATTTAACAGCAACACAGTTGTTGACACTGAGGAGGTTATTAGCCTGTATTAGAGTATAAAATGACTGGAGATCTCTTTTTTTTCCAAGGGTGGGGCATGTATTTAAAAAAAACAAGCAAAAACAATTTAAATGACATGTTTTTGTGCCAGTCAAAAGACAAACCCCTTGCTTATTATTACTGCTTATTATTATGGTAATACTCAGAATCAAGGTCCATAAAATCCCTCACTGTTATTTTTAGTATTGTAAAAATGTTATCTTGAGCCAAAGTACTCATTTAGCTAAATAGTCCAGTTGATTTATCCATAAAGGATCCTTTGAAGATTAATTAGATCAGACAGTATGGAAGTAAACTGACTCTTCTTGGTTGGTTACGTATGGAAAATGTTAGTCATACAGACAGACTATTTTGAATAACCAGTCCAATGTAACAGTTTTAATGTTAACATATTTGCATTAGTAATGCCCTGGCAAAGATTTAATGGACTTGATATGCCACCATTCACAGTGATCCCTGCTCTTAGAAAGCATGGTTCTCAGTGCCCGCCCTGCACAATTACTTAATGGCTTCAGCTATTTTGCATATCTACAGGAGCAACAAAAAACATAAATGTCATGCAGTAGGAAAAAGAAGTGATTTATGTCTTTTGTCTCTATCAAGCCTTCTGTTATGAAGGTTTCCAACATGGTAAACATATTCAGTAAACACAACACTGCTGAAAGCATATCCCCATGGTTGTAGAGGCATTTAAGACCATTTACTGCATGCAAATGTGAATTTGAGTAAAAAAAAATCCACAATTGCAGAAATTCCATCAGTATCCAGAGTTCAAGAACTCTTCAATCTTCAAGTGTGTGGATAATAGTCACTGTGACTGCACATCACTGCAATTCAAAGCCTCGTCCATCGATAGCTGGACAGTGTTTGCTGCTGAAATGTTATAGATAAGAAAGCATGTATTGATTATGGGAAGGTTCTGTGCTGCTGATAGAGCGGATGAGTGATAGATTGGAGAAAATGGGTGCATATTATTCGCAGTGCTCCATGTGGCAGCTTGCATTTTCACAGTGATACAGTATGTTTGTCAGCTACAGACAACGCAGGCACTTACGCACTGCTGTGGGCAAGCAATACTGTTCTGCCAGCCCTCTGCGTCATGGACACATGTATGTCCTACGTACCACCGTGGAGTCCCTCTTATACATGACAGCATGACTTTGCTTAAGATCATGCCTTTGTAAAACAAGATAGAGTTAAAAAAAAAAGAGCTGCAAGATCTTCACTTTAAGTTAATAAAAGGAAGGAACAGACCAAAAGCTGCTTTGTTTGCAGAAATATACATTACTTGCACAATATTGAAATTATTTTGATGAAATCAAATGAGAAAGCAGTGCGTCGTTTGTTTTCTGTTAAGTGGAATATAGTGGAGAAAAATATTTTAACCTCCAGGAAAAGAAGCAAGAGCTCACACTGATATGTTTTCTTTTAGTCTAAGGTTTGAAAGCACCAAGATCATTAACTGCATTTACAACAATACAACACAAGGGCAGCTCTGATGAGAGGAGCCTTCAGGTTCAAGATTCTCTGAATGAAAAAAAAATTAAGTTATTCATGTTCAGCTAATGGAAATTAAACTTTTGTAAAAATGGACTACTGAAGGAACAAAGGAGTGAACAAACTGAGAGGCTCAGATTTGTTAGTACAGATATCCATTGCACTCATGGTGGGAATCTCAGTGCTAAGATCAGGAAAAGGTATACACCTTAATGCATTTTAACCTTGTGAGTCACAGGCAGGACTGAGATGTCTGCGATGGCGACAGCCCAATGCCACAGGTGGCCCGTTATAATGTGTATTTTGGGAATTGACACACTCATCTTGGCACTCTGATGGGGGGTCTCAGTGCTGTGTACCGCAGACTGGATAAAGCCAGAAAGGGAAAACAGCCAATTAGATCATTGCAGACGATACACACCAAACTTACAGCTTTCAGAAAATGTTTATTTTATTCATAAACTTTTCATAAAAATAACAACATCGATATTAATTTAAAGTATTGTAGAAACTGTCTATGTACAAAATCTTTACTTGAACAGTTAATATAACTTAAGGCAAGTTAAATACTTTTTTTTTCTTTTTTGTGTGTAATATCCTGTTGGTGATCATTCCACCAAACTCAACATTCTTCTTCTTCTTTTTTTGTTTGTTTTTTCTTAAAGTGAACATTTCTGCCTCCAGCAAAAGATGCCAGAAGTCAAAAGTCTTTCATCTCCAAGGAAAGGTCTACAGAAACTCGCAGCAATGTGTGCTACCTGATTACTCAAAAGCAATGTTTATATGATTTGCTAGTATTTCTAGCTCAGTTTAACATACTTCTGTACAAACTGTAAAAGAAACGTCGTTGAAAATCTGTACCACAACAAGAGTACATTCCCTTTTAAAATCTAGATCTACAATTCAATGAAACAACTCTCATCATACCAGCAATGGAATGACTTACGAAAATGCTTTCAATATCAAATTGTCACACTTAAAATATTGTGATACTAAACAGTAGCCCTCAAAAACCAAGACATTGTTTATGGTTGAGAATACATTTCACCTTAGAAAGGACATCAGAATATCACCATTGTAAAATATACAGTTATCTATAAAAAATACAAAGAAGTACAGTAATACAAATATATTTATTTCCCATTTATGATATATTTTTCACAACCGTAATAATCCAAACAATTGTAACACAACACAAAGACCAATGACAAAAAAACACTGACAGCAAAATGATAAGAGGATAAACAAACACAAACTGATCAAAGATGGACATCTTTATGGACAAAGCCATAAATATGTTACCCTACATTCATGTAAAAAAAATAATAATAATAACAAAATAACCTTCACTGTGAAGCAAAGGAGAACCTTGTTAGTGGTTTATATTCCAGTTAAAGTAAGAAAAAAAACAGACATAAACATGCATTTTAAGAAACATAGTCCAAAACATTGCTCTAAGAATACTAAAAGCAAAAAATAAGAATCATAAATTGAGATAATAATATTAATCTTTAAGTGCAATCCATTCATGTTCAGGGGCGAATGGAGGTCGGAGCTGTCCAATAAAGAGGTGCTGAACAGCAGTCATGCAATGCGGAGAGGGGTTACGCTCCACTGAAAGTAACAGCATCGAGTCACTGTTGAGCTCTTTGCAGACTTTTACAACTTATGCGTGGTTGCATAAAGTCAGCAGCAACAGGCAATAAGGTAGAAGCAGTCATCCTTTTCTCTCTCTCCTCTCACTAACATCTGAAGTTAGGCATTGGCTTGCAGGCAAAACCAACTCAGACATTAACTTGTTGTCAGCTGGCTTATCTTCCAAGACGGAAAGATCCCAATAGGCCTTGTTTGTGTATGCCTCGCCTTCACATCCCCTCGGGGAGAGTGAATGGCCATGTGCTGGTGGTCACTTGTGGCTTAATTTCCATTTTTTCCTTTTGTTTCAGATGTACGCGTCCATGCCGCTTTCTCTCGTCGCTGCGTGCGAACCGTTTGCCGCACACGTCGCAAGAAAACGGCTTTTCCCCCGTGTGAGTCCTGGTATGGGTGGTAAGATGATCGCTACGGCTGAAACTGCGCAAACAGATGCGGCACTGGAAAGGTTTGTGGCCTGTGTGGATGCGGATGTGCCGGTTGAGCTCGTCCGAGCGCGAGAAGCGCCGGTCGCAGCTCTCCATGGGGCAAGTGAAGGGTTTTTCTTTGGCTGGGCCGTTGGAGGTAGCGGGACTCTTTCTGGCCCTGGGGGGCTTCGTTGGGCGGTTGCTGTAAGTTTGTGGGAAAGAGTCAGGCAACAAGGAAGAATACAGGATGGAGTCTATGGTGCTCGGTAAAGTTGGTGATGTGTATAAAGTGTCGCACTGATTGGATGATTGCGGGGGCTCAGGGAATGGCTTCATGTTAGAGAGTCCTACCGGTGGTGCTTGGAGATAATTGTTGTACAGGGGACTGGAATAGCTCTGAGAACAGGTGTCAGAGAAGCACGGCTCCTGCTTGATACCCCCCTCTACTTTAAACTCTATATCTGGGTTGGGACAAATCGGTGGGAACGTGTCTAAAAGGTCCTTTACATCCATCTGCTGATCAGGAGGGAAATCACTTGACATAGGAAAGGTCTCTGTCTGGAAACTCGTCTCCAAACAGTCAGACTTATTAAATGTCCCCCACTCGTAGCAGCTGCTTTCAAACTCATTCTTGACCACAACGGGGAAGGAAGCGGCCTCTGATTTGGGTTCCGTCTTTTTCTGGTTTGGAGCTCCGGTGGAGCCGAAGCTTAGCTGGGAAGTGGACGGGTCTTGGGCCTGGCTACCAGTCTGATCCTCCGTATACCCCGGGCATGTCTGATCCGGGGAATAGACTGGAGGATTTGTTCCTGGGCAGGTGTACGACTGCCTCTTGACGCTAGAGTCTCCAAAATTGCTGTTTTCCAGGGGCACGGGTGAGGGATAAGTTTCTCGACTGTTCCCACTCTGTTGCACTTCTGAAAGTGGCACTGTAGATATACCCACGATCTCAGTGATCATATTGAGGAGTGTTTCGGTGCTGCACGGCGCTCCCTGAGATGCCTCAACATAGAAACTGCCGGAGTAGGCGAGCGAGGAGGGAGTGTAGGTTTCTTTTGGACACTCGCATGGGTTAAAGGCAAATTCTGAGTTGGAAGCCTCGGTTTTGAGGGTTGCAGGTGTTCCTTCTGTTAAATTAGAAAAGGGGAGAGAACTTTGTCACCGTGAGTGGCAAAAAAAAAAAAAAATCCAGTTACATTTAAACGATGGAGAGGGGGAGGGCACACTTCTGCGTTACATAAACATGCGAATTTCGGGTTTGTGGTGTCTTGAATTA
This sequence comes from Kiunga ballochi, assembly GCA_037177335.1. Classification (NCBI taxonomy): domain Eukaryota; kingdom Metazoa; phylum Chordata; class Actinopteri; order Atheriniformes; family Pseudomugilidae; genus Kiunga; species Kiunga ballochi. The sequence goes on from JBAMIG010000004.1 coordinate 8,296,853, forward strand.
AAGCCTAACTACACAGAAAAGTGTCACATCCGCCTTGCAAAGCTCGCATTAAATATATTTACCGTTATGCATGCATGATTAATCGACTGTGCAAACATGCTAACTCACCGTGGCCAAACTGGGCAGGTACCCCCCGCTCCGCTTCGATATACACCTCCTGGTTATCTTTTCGCACGCTGTTTTCCATCCCCAAGGAAGAACTGTTGCAATTCTCAAATTGTGGGTAGAAAGAATCTTTCGCGTTCAAATCCATATTATTCAACATAATGATGCACTTAGAAGTCCGTAAGTCTCAAGAGGGGGGAAAAAAAGGGAGAAGGGGTAAAAGCAAATTATGCAGATGACCGTTTTCTAATGGTGGTTTTCAACAAATGATCCAAGGTGGTCTTTACCAAAATGAAGAGTAAAAAAAAAGCAAATAAAGGTATTCCTTTTCGTCTCTGCTCCTCGGTAGGTATTTGCTTGCTGTGGATTTCACATCAGCGACTTCCCCTTTCTCTCCTTATATACACTTTGGCAGCTCCCTCGGCCCTCCTCCCCATTCATCAGCTCCAGTGAGAGGATTCCCCGCTGCGTGTAAACTTCATGCCCATATATGGACAGAGGATATGACAGAGTCCCCTTCCCCTTTCCCCTCCCAAAAACATCCTCCTCCTTTTCATGCAGGAGAGTCGGATCCTGACGTTGCAACAAGTGCCTGCCATTGTTGGTCTATTATTTATTTCTATAATAAAGATGAGTCTGTTCAAAAGAAACAGCACAGCTTCACCAAGGTTTAGTTTTTATTCAAGGAAATGTAAAAGAAAGTAGATGTCCAGAATTTCCAACCATTTCACAAATCTATATTGGAACTAAACCATGGAAGGAAAGCCTTAAAGGTGCATTATATTTATGGGCATACCATCAAATATTATTACAGACATAAAATGTAATTACATATTAAACCAGAAGAAATGTGAGTGAGTTATATGTCATGAATCATGAATAATCATGATAATTTCAAGAGTTACACTTTGAAAACCTAATAACGCATGTTTATTCAAGAGAAAGCTGAGTAGGACATATGTAAAATAGGTAAATAAATAAAAATAAATAGAATAAAATGAAAATATGTTGTTCTAATGACACTTGAGGCTACTTTAATATACTTCTATATCAAATTATCTTTTATTATTCACAAATAAACATCAGTTTAAACATGAAATGTTTTTAAAAACAAGCTCTAACTCAAACCAGCCTCTTTCCCTCCTCATTGCTCAGCCAGACTGCAAGGTTTTAGTGTTTTTCTGCTGTCTGCCAGTCAGCCCACTACCTAAATTCACTTTCTCATTTGCTCTTGAGGTGCCGCTGGAAATTGTTGTGGCTTTCGCGATCAGGGCGCGTACCTGCAAAGCTCAGTCTGAACGCACCTTTGGCCTTTAAAAGCTTGGAAGGGAGTCGATAACACCCCTGAGGTGTTCAGTGGTTGAACCCAACTGTTCACATGACATTTCAACCCCCAAAGCTTTTTTTTTCTTTCTATTTCGCATCTGTTGCTGGGTGCACTCCGTGGTCACACTTCCTATTACAAAAAGTCGATACTCTTTCATAGGACGCTGCTGTCTGCAGCAGACCTCTGGCACCGGCTGGAGGTTCAGCACCATGGATAGCGACGGTGCCGCATTCAGTCGTGTAATCACACGTGACCCAGCAGGACACAGGCCCTTTTCTTTTTGCTTCACTCTGAATAGTTCCTATCCCTCTACACTCAGCTGAATTGTTTTTACTCTGCATTAAATCCAGTCCATTCAAAGCGCACAGGTTTATGGAAATTGTAGACGCAACTATAAAAGAACACAATGATTCTCCTTTCATCATGGAGCATTTTATTCCTGCAGAAAAAAAAAAACCAAAGGGATCCTACTCATACAACACGAACAGGTACTGGGTGGTTTGAATGCTGTGTTTGACTTAGGTTATGATATGAGCATGACAATATACACAAACTCAGTTGAATTTTCTTTGCTCTTTTCACAGCGAGATAAACAAGCTCCAGACATCCTCATTCAGTGTATATATTTCTCATAGACTAAATACAGTGTGTAGTGGTGTTCTTCAAGCAAATAGCCTACATTTATAACTGTGTACATACAAGGGAAGAAAAAATCTCTTTGAATGTATATTTGACTAAAGTATTACTTTTAATTACATTTTATAGAACTAAATCCATAAATTGTTCTCACAGTTTTACATAAACTCGTTTTTTTCATGTTTTAAATCCAGCTATTAATGCCTCCTGTGAGCTCAGACCTTACTTCATCTGAATGGACTCAGAGTTTGATTTAATACAAGAAAGATAAACAAAATTTGGACGGATGGTGAAATGAAAGAAAATGCACAATGCAATAAATATCCAGCTCAAACTAGATTCTTCAAGTTTGATGTTATTTCCATTAATACTGAGCAGCGGAAAAAGTATCAAAGGAACTCTAAGTTGCTACCCAGTCATCTTTTTAAGTTAAAGTACGATAATAGCATATAAGCTCTTTCACTGCAGCAGTGACATTCTCCGGAACAAATGGTTTTCACCTCAGCCATGCACTCTAATTCTAGCCCCAGAGATGTTTAGCTTTGAGGAACTGCCTCCAAGTGATCCAGAGTCTATTAAAACCAATCTGATCACACAGAGTTCGGATCATGGGATGCTGTTATGATAACTGCAGTGTGGCTAACCTCTCTCCTCCACAAAATGCCACAGCACAGGGACTAAGTAATGGATTTACGTAATGTTAGCACTTACTGACATTATAGCACTGGGGTAACACCATACCCGTTAAAGTTAAATGAAAGCCTTTGTTTTATTGTCTTGCATTTGAGCATCCATCTATCTATCTATCTATCTATCTATCTATCTATCTATCTATCTATCTATCTATCTATCTATCTATCTATCT
>JBAMIG010000004.1:8301152-8315779 GCA_037177335.1 Kiunga ballochi
TATCTATCTATCTATCTATCTATCTATCTATCTATCTATCTATCTATCTATCTATCTATCTATCTATCTATTATTATCTAACTTTTGACAGACAAAAATGAATATTTGTAAAGATTGAAGTTATGGAAAATCTTTATGAAATGAAGAAAAGCAACAACTTTTCATCAGACTGTGCATGTAACCCACTGACCATGTTATTTTCAAGTTCAATCCTGGACAGAGAGTGGGAGTTTTCTTTTTGCCATTAGGTGCCAGATAAAGTTGAAGAGGCAATAAGAAGCGACTGCCCTGTGATATATGACATGGTGGACAGCAAGCTGGTACTATTTTTTTTATATCTTAGCTCCTTCTTCTGGGTACTAGTTAAATAAGAGTAATATCCTCTATTATATTCCATTGATAACAAGGAGGCTAATAAACCATGCAGCGCTACAGAGAAAAGTCTTCTTTAAAACATAATGACAAAGAAAAACCAGTGTTAGTTCCCAAATCTGCTCTTCGAGAGCTACCTTCCTGTTACATTTAGATGCATCACTTCTCTAAAATGCATGAATGAAATGGTTGAATTCCCTCTTTAGCATGTCATCCAGCTCTACAGAGGCCTGGTAATTCATTTGATTCAGTTGTCTTGGACAAACTTGCATCTCAAAGACTGAACTTGGGCACATCTGCTTTACACTGAGGCTAGCAATGTAACTTCTCATCAAGTCAGCTCATCAGTGATCCTATTAGTTGGATCTTACCAGTTTGTACTTAAGATTTGCAACAATAATGAGCCATGCTGTAACAAAATGAGGCTAATTTTGTACTTATAGCTACTACTACACTAATTTGATGTGCAGCAATGTTGCAGCTGCATAACTCAATGCCTTGGCATCATGTCAACCAAATATGCAGCCCACACTGTTTGAGGGTAAATAATAGAAGAACTTGATCCATACCAGGAAATCCACTGAGATGCAGAGGCTGTCGTTGCTGTTCAAATGAAAAGCTCTTCAAACCCACTATGATCAGGAGAGGTGAAACACAAAATACTGTACTAGATCTACAAGACAAATAAAAATAAATTAGGTGGAGAAACATGAGACAAGCTTCAATCTTACCAGCATCCATAAAGTAATTAGATCAATATATATATATATATATATATATATATATATATATCATACAACACGCACATTTACATTTAGCCCCCAGTGCTGTGTTGTACTTTTGACTAATGGCTTGCAAAATACATTTTTTGGATCAATTCTGCGAAAGCTAGGCCTGAACAGAGCTGGAGAAATCCATCTACCACCTCCAAAACACATTCTGACACGTCTCACAGTCAAATCTCCCCCCCAAGGCGTAAGATGAGGGAACATCTTCAATCTCAAGCTGAACACAATGGGGCCCGTAAGACACCGCAAAAATGGATTGGGAGGGCTAAAACCGCCGAAACCTCTGCCGGAAACACGACTTTCTATAAATACAAGATACTCGCCTCAGCTGCCAAGTTCGTTATATTCTCTCTCTCTCTCCCTCCATCTCTGCCATGTTGGGCTCTGCACGGTTATATATACTACATCATCATTCAAACACCGGGCAAATGAAAGGAAGATAGCATGAATAAGAAAAATAAAAGCGGCGGAAGCGTGGTTCTTCTATTGAAGGAACATCTCTCCTGCTCTTCCTCTAAGAGTGGGAGTGGGTTAGGGAAGCCCGGTACCAGGCCCCGATGCTGCTGCAGGTTTCCCGTGTGATCCAAAAATACCTTCCCACTCGCCCACTACGGCCCCCAGCCGCCAGTACTCTTTGGTTCTACAACAGGATGGGTGAGAATCACATTCAGGGCTCTGATCGTGATTGCAGAATGCCCCAGCATTTCTTTAACCATGCCCCCAGACTCCTCCACACACACTGCGCTCACATGGCTCCCACCTTGCCCTCTTCTCTTCTGGATCTATGCGTGTAGCCCTGATAGTCCAGTTCTTGGGTCTGATCCAGCCACTGCACCTGGTGTTACCTAACTGCCTGCACATTTAGAAAAGAAATCAACAGAAAATAGCACTGGCATATCATATTTTACAGCTTTTATGTCTGCACGGCTGATTCAAACTGAAGAATTCCTTCACTCAGAGAAGCGAATACAATAAACGGTTAAAATGAAATATATCTAACGCAACATGAAGACTAATTGTATGGTTTTTTTTTTTAAACTGGGAGGTTTTAGGTCTATATATTCAAGCGTCTGACTCATCTGTACCCACATTGATTTCTATTTGTTGGTCATCCTCTTATTGAGTGACAGCACAATGTTCATGAAAAGATATGTTATTAATTAGAAAGCATAGTTTCTTTCAGGGCTTTATTGATGTACAGGCGCTCATTACGCACCCATGCAATGCAACTGATTCAAACAAATAGGCAACAGTAGACATGTGAGGAAGCAGATGAAGAATGTTAAGAGCGCGCAGCTAACAAAAGTAACTATGGAAACGGCCGGCTCTACATTGCACAGCTCACTCCAGAAATAAAAACTGTTGGGCTAAGAGCGAATCAGGTAAAGACAAAAGATCCCGGGTGAACCTATTTATAGTGGGCCTTACATAACATACATAGACTTATGTTGGCTGAGGCAAGTTTGGTACTAAACAGTAAGCTTCTAGAGGCCAAAGGCAGAGTACACAGAGCTGAAGATGTTGTATCCTGGAGCAAATTGTACAGCAGAAGAAGTATAAACAACAATTAGCACAGTGTGGATCATATTGCTCATGGCAACAGTATTAGATAGAGGAAGGCTTGTTGCTTTTGATACGTGTGTGAGAACAAATACTGCTACGCTGCGTTGCGAGGTCAATGATGTCAAAGCTGGAGTTCCACAAACAGCATTAAAAGGCAGTGAGATCACAAAACCTGCCCCGTTAAATAGCTGATAGCCACAAGACTGGAGGAGTACAGAAGCAGCAATAAAAAAAGAAAAAAAAAAGAAACAAACACACACACACGCTCACGTCACAAGATGCACAAGTGCACAGCCAGTAACCCCAGAAGCTCTGATTATTATATATGAGGTGAATAGTTGTGTCAGATGAGGGAGCATTCACACGCACATTTACACACATACTTTTATGTGGCCTTAGGACAAAAAATCTGACACCTACTGTGAGGTGATAGGAATACACAAGCCTACATAAGCAGCGGAAGCGCCACTGCAATGGTTTAATGCTCGCACAGTGATCATGTAGAAATACAACCTGCCAACATATCTTAAATCCAAATTGAGCCATTAGCATAATTATCCACTTATACTGCTTTAATTCTAAGTAGCTCTCCATTGTAAGTAAAATGATAGCTAAGCTGTATTGAAAAAGGCACTTTTCCACTCACAAATGCCTTATTAATTAGCTCCCTCTAGCATTTCTTCCCAGTAATTACATTCAATACAGCAGTCAGGGCTATTGGATTGGGGGAGGGAGCGGAAGGGGGCACTTTCAGTCAACTTTATAATTACTACAATGATATGAATGATGACTTTTACTTAAAAAAATAAGGAGGAAAACTGTTCTTATCCCAAACAGCAGCATCCTGGATTTTGTATTGACCTCCATGATCACGCCACTCATTAATCAAATCAATACCTAAATATATTTAGCGTATAGAAGGTCTGATATGGTTGGGATGAGATGACATGAAATGCAAATGAATACTGACTCATCTGTTTAGTATGCAGTCACATTAGTTAGCTCCGATGCTGTTTGGCTATTATCCCATCTCACTATGAAAAAAGGGTCTGGGGTGAGGGGGATGGATTGCGCAGTGAGTGCTTTAGTCACAGATTGTCCACACTCTTCAAAGAAATAATGCATTTTCATCTGTAGTTGCAATGAGGGGATGTGGAATCCATTTCCTCTGAGAGAAGCAACAAAAAGAAAAAGGATATGGCTCATCTGTGTCCAAAATCCCTTGATAGTGCAATCTGCGTTAGCAGGTCAAAGGGTTAAATGATGAGCTGGAATCTCCCACAGCTTCGCCTAAAACCAGTTCATTCACACTGATATAGCAAATACCAGCTATGATCACAACTCAGTCGTATGAATGTCGTATAAATAAAAGAAAAAAGCTGAACACGGGTATTTATCAAGCTCAATTGTGTTATTTAAGAAAAGAATTTGCACTTATCGTTCATAGAAAACTGATATTGTGGGAAACGAGACGTTTGGCGAAAGCACCAATGTGCTGCTTCACAGTGTACCTGCTGTTCTGCTAACTGATAGAGGCACTATTTTTAGCCATGCAACCTTACAGCACCATGCTAAGTCTTCAACTATACAACTGCACATCTAGCCCATTCAAAGGATTCATGAAAGTCTGCAGGCTGGAGCCCAGTGGTCATGTACACAAACAGAGTGCCACAGCCTGTGATCTCACTATCCCTGTTTAATATTTGCTGGTAAAGTATTAATAAGAGCATTGTGACTGTATACCTCCGTCTGTAAATGCCCACCAGCATATGTCAAGGAGTGAAAAGAGTTTGCCATCAATGTATTCTATGCCTTTTGATGAGTGGTAATTAAGCACCAAACCCTCACAACAACAGTGCTCCATGGAAACCATGCAAGGAAGCAAAAATAAAGGGAAAAAAGAAAAAGAAAAAAAAATGACGTCAGTTAAAGGCCTTCAATGTGCTATTTGAAAAAAAAAATAATCAGGCTGCTGTAGGTCAGTGTTGAAGCTGCTGTTTGCCTTGGCTAAAAGAAATAGCAACGTCTGTACTAAACATGAGGATTTACTGAATAAAGTTTCAATCATTTAAATTTTCAGCTAAATAGATTTTGTGTGATCACAGAAGTGAAAGCAAAGAGGGCTTTGTTTACTCTTCACTGTATATATATATTATATATATATATATATATATATATATACGCATAGCTACACTACTATGAAAGTTAAGGATATTAGTTTTTTAAGGATTACAGAATATACAGGAAATGTATTTATTTACTTTACAGGTGAACTTTATTTGAACTTCTGAAGATGAGGATAAATGTCTATATTTTAAAACATGTGTTGCATAATATGCAGCTCTATTATAAAACGATTGAATAAGAAAAAAACATGTCAGGACCACGAATCAGTAATTACACATTATGGCTCATTGATATGTTGTATTTAAACAGCCCTTTTTATCATACTTTTGATATTTTGACATCATCAGACGAAGACGATGCCTCACACTGGACTAAGAATTGAGATTGTGAAATTTTATCCTATCATTTACTCATAACTGTTCTATAAACGTTTTAAGGTAGGCATCTCCTACTCCAGTTCTTGTGAGCTACCTTCCTGCAGGTTTTAGTGTATCCCTGATAAAACATAGTAGATTCAAATAAAAAGGTTCTCCAACAACTTCTTGCCATCTTCTGCACCTGCTTGTTAAAGCGCCGTGGGGTTGGATTAGGTGTGTTACAGCAGGGACACACTGAAACGTGCAGGATGGTAGCTCTCGAGGAAAATTATTTCAGTTTAAAACTATATCTCAGTGACATCTCTTTAATTCAAACTATAGATTATTTTCATAAACCAAAAGCATGAAAGATTATCATGACAACTAATGTTGATTTGAACCAGAAAGTGCTGAGACATAGTTAAAATAAAAATATTTCTTTAACACCAGTGACACAACATCCATATTATAAATACAACCAGACAAAAATATTTGTATTCAAACCATTTATTGTTTTTGACAAAAACAAATAAATTTAACAGTCATTTTCCCTACCAGTCAAAACCAAAGTTTCTGCTATTAAAATCAGGAACTTTGCAAAGGTTTCATAAGACAGGACTTTTTTTCTTATTTATATTTTTGAAAACTGTATTTAAAGAATAACAAAACAATCACTTGTTTAGACAGAGGGAAAAAATGCAATCACATATTAATGAGAATGTGGCACAATTACATTTAATGGCTCTTATTTGTGAACTTAAAGCACAGCTTAAACAACCAAAAACCTTTTACCAGCTAATTTAATTTAACTCTGTCCTGATTGAGTCATAATCCTCTTTTAGAAAAGGCATAATTATCTGTCCATTTTCCATATCCAGAAGTGATGAAGCACAGGGACAGATAAACAAGGTTTTCATGAAAATATTCTTTATTAAAACAGTGTGTAAGGGCAACACTTCACAGAGCTGCGTTCCATATATAAAGAAAAAAAACGTGCAGCTGCATTGTTATTTTAATTAAGGTTTTATATAAAAAAAAGGGTTGTTAGATGCCATTTGTCACCTAAATCTTTTCACCTTAGTCAGCCAGACTACATTTATATCATTTAAAGGCTTCAATCCAAATAAATACAAGGCTGGAGTCTTCACAATGAGATCAAATCAATAGTATTAATACTTCTCTGCCATAATCAGTACCGTCAAGGCAGACCAGCCAGTGAAGGGGTGGCTTCCTTGACCCCTGCCAGTGCTGTCATTGTACTGTTCCCAGATATACCCAGTTTCAACATACTGTCTATAAACATTATTGATAAGGTTAGTCCTGAGTTCCTCATAAAGAACAGATGCTTTTTCTTTGTAAGGCCCTTCTGTGATGCTGTAGTGGTGGAGGGCTCTGACTGCCAAGTAGTTAATGTTAATCCATACTGGCCCCCTCCAGTAGGGGGCGTCGTGTTCCGTATTTCGTTTCATGTACATCGAATCAGTCTTAGAGAGAGAACGTAGGCCATAGGGTGTCCACAACTTACTGGGGTCCCTCATGTCTTGTAAAATATGCTCCAGTTTGGGCGAGTCCGGTTGGAGGATTTGCAGCAAAAAGGGAAACAGGCTGACATAACCCAAAGCATTGACATACTGCAACTTAGGGGCTTTTCGGACAGAACGAACAAGACGTGCCACAGGGAACTGATGGCGAGGCTGTCCAGGAGGTACATACACTTTCTCTTGCTGCAAGGACACAGCTTGTGTGTGGTTGCCGTAGTCACTGAAAGCATGCAGCTGTTCGGACCAGTGGAGCTCATTGAGCAGGTTGTTGTCACTGAGCACATCGTGTGAGAGTTTGTAGTCTTGATGGGGCTCACCTAGAAGTTGGGCTATGCTAGCCATGATGCCTGAGGACAAGGCCATCCAGCAGTGTAAATCTACATGCCGCTCATCTGCTGAGGGGTGTGAGGCCCGTGGGTAGTCGTCCAACCCAGAGGTTAAGGTCTTGGGATTGAGGAACAGATTGGTGTCCTTGTCACGCCCACGCCAGCGGTACGCATTGGGTAGGCGCCCCCTCTGAGTGGTGTTGTACCATTCAAACCAGGTTTTCAGCCTGGGGAAGAGCCGTCGGAGAAAAGGCAGAGTTGGCTGCGATGATGCTGCTTCTCTGGGATTTGAAGAAAGCTGTCCGATGAGTTCCTGAAGAGCCAGGAAGAGAGTGGGCGGGTTTGCATTCTCATTATGCTGAACAATGAATTCAGCTGGAACTTTACTGCGAGATTCGTCGCCGAGAATTTGCTCACGAGGGATCCAGCCCTCCATATTCATCAGGTCAAACCAGTGGGCTATCGCCTCTCTCGTCACCTGGGGATCCCACTTACTCAGCAGCAGCTGATGAAAACCCTCATCCCAAAGGAAGCCTCTGGGGAAAAATGAGCGTGACGGGACAGCGGTGAACAAAGCCCCTTCAGGGTACAGCAGTGGGTATTCATTGTAGACAGACTGTACCACTGACTCCCCGTAGAAGTAACCCATTCCACCCAGCATATTGCTGAGTGCTGCTTTGGCAAATTTAATGTGTCCCTGGCTAAAACCTTTACTCTCAAGCCCAAAATTCCTCTCAAACTTTGTATTAAACTCTGCTTTCCTCTTCTCCAGCTCCTGAGTCATAACAGATCCCACCAGCTGGTTTGGCCGATCGAAGAAACTTCCAGATTCAAACAGAACTTCAATCTGGAAGGGAGCTTGAACCGTCACCTGGTGAAGCACAAAGTCCCTTTCCTTCCTCGTGTCAGAAGGTTTCTGTTGGTTTTGGTGATGGGGGGGCTTGTAGGCATCTACAGCAATGTAATGCCTCTTCTCACCTGAAGGAGGGTTGAAGACAAACCTGTGGTTCAGACTGAGCTTCACAATGTCCGTCAACTTCTCCAAACCAGGAGAGACAGTCTGAAGATAGTTGTAGCTGAAAAAGAGAACCTTGTGTTATTTACTTTTTGTAAACAAACCCAATTTTTAGGTGATCCTATCTGTGTAATATGTTCAAATTGGCTCAACTTACTGCAGTTTAGCTTTAGTCTCCTGCTGTTTTGAAGGCTCAAAGCATAAGCAACCAACCACGGGAAAAGGCCAGCTTTGTCCTAATCTATAGTCATTTACCTGATAAATATTTATTAGAATAACATTTAATATTTCTATTAATATTTCTATTAATATATCATAAATGGCAGTGCATAATACTGTTTAGTTTTACTTCCCAGTTTTATTGCACATCTAATAATCTTGGTACTATGTTGCTAAAAGAGGCTACTAATAGCCCTAAACCACTCTTATTGTGTTTGAATGAATAAAAACATTCACTAATTAATACCTTCACTATAGCGTTTCAGAAGGACTGAACCCCTCCCTCATTGACAGGTTCTGATTTTCATTGGCTTTACTAATGCTACAGTTGTTTCACAGTAAACGGTTAAATGAGAGATACATGATGAAATGTAATGGTTAAATAAACTTCTGCTACCATCTAGTGGTTTCTCTTCTAACCCCAGAAGTAATTTACAATCATAATACATTTGTAATTTACAAAACTCTGACTGACTATAAAACTGAAGGTTAAACTAAAGATGTTCTGCGATGTGTTGATTCAGCATTTATTTATAATTTGACTTGATCTTCTCTTGAATGCGATTCTGTTTAAATCACTAGCGTTTATGGCTGTTGTGTAATGACATCTTCTTTTCTTTTAAGGTTAATATTAACCCGAGGACAGGACTGCAAAATGTCGCATCCTGCTTGTTCAAATAATGTTTAAATCATCCAAAGCAGGGTTTATCTTGCTGTTTCTTTAACCCTGTTAGCATTGGCAGTCATTCTGCTTACATTCCTTCTGGCTACCTTGTCCTTGCTTTCATCTATTTCTGTATCTGTGTGTTACCTGGCATATTTAGTGCTGGATACCTCCCCAGTGACAGGCTTTCTGAAGCTGATCTTGAATTTTCCGAGCTCTTCTGAGAAACCACTTATGGAAGCCAGTCGACTTTTCTCTTCCACCTGAGCCTGAAGTGAGCCCTGCGTGTCAGCTGCAGCATAAAACATCAGGGATATGACTGGCGCTTGGGGGGCTGAACTCTGGTGGGGGAAAAAAAAATTCAACAGCTCAAAAGCATGGTAAATGGATAACAAAACACTCAAAAGGCTATTGAGAGCATGTCAGGAAAAATGCATTTGAAGTCCTTTCACAATGAACACAGAACTCACATGCTGCTTGGCTGTAATCCTCCAGGTCCAGTCCCCACCATGACCCCCTCCCGGTCTCTTAACAAACTCTGTGGTCAGTATGAAATCAGTATCTCGGATTTCTTGGACACCAAAGGTAAGTCCGTCATGCATCTGCCAGCCATACCCTAGCAAATGATCTCCTTGCTCACAAGTGTGCCTTATGTTCACATCAAAATCAGAAAACTGGCGCATCCACATCATCCCTGTAGACATGAAAATAAAATAAATAAAATGTGTTGTAAACATAAAGGAAGCAGTTTAAAACAGTGGTAAATTTATGCTGTAAACTACACTGTATGATTTACTCAACAGTTCCAGCTATCAAGGCATCTCTGGCTACATGCACGCTGCAGCCTGCCAACAGGGTTTAAAGCAGAGTAGTGCCTACTTGACTTGAGAGCTGATTACTCGGTAATGGAAAATGTTTTGCATGTTGTGCTGTCAAATAATTAACAATATTGGTCATCAAGGGTAAACAGACGTAGGAACTGTGACCAAAATGTACTTCAGTGAGACAAGTGGGCTAGCTTTTATCATACGTTTCATTTGTCTAGTAAAATAAACATTGCAGATCTCTGTGGTGCAACAAAACATGGAGAAAAAAAACGCATTAACAAGTGATTTGAGGATAAAACAACAAGAAACACGTTGATATTTTCCTGACTGAGATTATATTTTAATTTGAGATAAATATATTTACAGTGGACCATTTTGCTGCTTTTACAATATAGCTATCATTCCTATAGGCTCAAAAAGTGACACAGTGGCATAGTTCAACACATGGAAGCTGCAGATGAAGCCAAGATCTCATTTTTCCATTAATATCAGATGCAGCAAATGTAGCCCTAAATACCATTATCCCCCAACATGCTTTTTAGTCTATTCTTGAATGAATAAAGGAAATTGAAAGGAGTGAATAAAAGAAACTAAATGCATTTACTCTTACATTATTGTATTAGTTTACTTTCAGAAAGTCATTATAAGAGTTTGCACATTATTGTATCACCTCAGCATTGGAAATCTTATTTTACTGCACCAGATGTGAAATTGATGTGAAAAAGATGTCATTTTGTAAAGAAAGAAAAAATATCCCATAAATATGATTTCTTATACCTTTATTAAAATGATTAAAAATAATTTCTTATACCTTTATTTGGTCAACTTTTGACCTTTACAAAATGTATTTAAAAACCAAATAGGAGAAATACATCTGTGCAAGAGATTACCAATTACAACTAAAACCTGAGATCGATACAGCTGTGGTCATAAGTTTACATACCCTTACAGAATTTATTATTTTCTGGCCATTTGTCAGAGAATATAAATGATAACACAAAAACGTTTCTTTCTCTCATGGTTGCTGCTCAGTGGAAGCTATTTGTTATCAATGAACAGTGTTTACTCTTCCTAATAATGATTAGGACACTGCACAAATGACCCTGATCAAAAGTTTACATAACCTTGAGACTTTGGCCTGATAACATGAACACAAGTTGACACAAATTGGTTTGAATGGCTAAAAAGGTAACTATTCACACCTTTCTGCTTGTAATCAGTGTGTGCATTAAAAAGCTCCAGTGAGATCCTGGGCACCTGACAGACCCTTTTACTGATGTCTCTGGATTCTGAGTCATGGTCAAAATATCTGCAGGAAAATGTCATTGAATATTATCAAACAGGAAAAGGATATAAGAAGATATCCAAGAAACTGAGAAAGCCTTTCAGCAGTGTTCAAACCCTAATTAAGAAATGGAAAAGGAGAGATTCAGGGCAACCAACAAAGATGTCTGCCACTAAGTTCGGGAAAATTGTTCCAGATGCAAAAATAAATAAATACAAAAAAATATATAAATAACAAACAAAAAACAAATAAATAAAAATAAAAACGAACAGATAGTTTCAGCTGAAATACAGGATGGTGTGGATAAGGTGCACAATATGGAGGCAGTTGGTCAAACTTGGCAAGATGAATGAAGTATATTATCTAAAAATACTGGAGGAGAATTTGCACTCATCAGCCCTGAAGCTGCACATGGGACATACTTAGATATTCCAACATGATAATGATCCAAAACACAAAGCTAAGCGGAGCCATCATTGACAGCAAACAGCATAAAGTGAAGCTTCTGGAGGGTCCATCTCAGTCTCCTGACCTCAGAATAATTAAGCCACTCTGGGGAAATCTCAGCATGCCGTTCATACGAGACAGGCCAGGAATTCACAGCAACTGGAAGGAAGCATTTTGCCAAGAAGAATAAGCAGCTTTATCACTGGACAAAATAAAAAGCCTCATCCATTACTACCACAAAAGCCTATAGGATGTCATTGATGATAAAGGGGCAATACACGGTATTAAAACCTGGATTATATAAACTTTTAATCAGGCTCATTTTGGGCAGTTTTGGCTTTTATCATCATTTAAAAGGTGTAAGCACTGATGTTTGATAATAAAAAAGCTTCACCCAAGCATTAACCATGACTGAAAGAAGATTTTTGTGTCTGAAAAATGGCCAAAAAATCCAGTTCTGCGAGAGAATGTAACCTTATGAGCACAACTGTGTGCTTAGCTTGAGTTTGGTGCAGAACATACCTGTTACAATGGATCTAGGACTCCTTGTTTTCATGCCAAAGTAGACCTGAGGCCTGTATGAACCCCAGAACCTCTCTGGGGAAACCTTTGGATTGCTGCTGTTGGCATCCAGGACAGAGGGGGATGGGTGCAGAGTTACCACTCGTTTGGACAAAACTGATCGCATGTAGATGGCATAAAAGAACCAGATAAGGCTGAAAATGCAGAGGCCAATAGAGATGTTGATAAAAACTTTTCCAATATCCACTTTCTTTTTCTTCTCTTTGCGGTGCAATGCAGAGGGCTTCTCATCTTTTCTTGGAGGTGGAGCAGCTTCGCCCGTCACCACCCTCTTCCTCTGTTTGCCCATCCTTCCCTGATGAAGAGGGGAACAACAGGATGATTTATTTTAGGAGGTTTCAATGCATTTTTAATGCTTACTCAAAAACATTACTGCGATAGCTTTAATGACAGAAATACTGTGTTTTGATAAAACTCTAGTTTGGATTTTTTACTTTTGCCAAAGCAGAGAGGTTTTCAGCAGTGTTGGTTTGCCTATTTGTCCATTAAGTGGGGGTGTTTTTATGGCAGGGGTGCTTTTTTCAACACAACACCGCACATACAAGTGGCTCATCTGCCAGCTGCAAGCAAAACTATTTAGTGAAGATGGCTACTTTGAGGATAGGAAGGTAAAAAAAGGAACAAGCTAAATGGAAGTCCTTCAGCTTCAGACCTATCAAAGAAAGGACCATAACAAATCCCCAAAACTCAATTTGGATAAGATGTAAAATGGGATTCATTACGAAAGGAGGAAATGTGTCTAATCTAGCAAATCACCTTAAAGATGTGCATCCTGATCTCTACAGGGACTCAAAAGTGAGTAAAATGTTCAAATCCCAAACTTTTTTGTGCAAACTGACCACAACCAGTTTAACCGGACCTTAACTGTTGCCCTGACAGAAGCACGGTATTTTGGGTTGACATTTAGCTGGCATTTAGCTGCATGTAACTAACAACTGGCCGTCTATCTAGCTTACAATGTTTGCAATGAAACTTTTCTTTTTTTTTTGGAAGGAAAATCACCACCCTGGGCATTTTTTATTTATTTATTTGGGTTTCTATATTGTAAAAAGATGAATATTTTAATGTTCAGAAAATAAGTGTTTTTTTAATGGGCGTGGTATTGTATTTGGTATCAAGTACCATGGAAATTCTTACGTATTGGTATCAATTACTGTATTTCTGGTAACCTGACAACATATATTAGACATGTATTAAACAGCAACATTATTCAATCGGTTTTTTTTCAGTGTCTTTAAATGCTTAATATTAAAAAGCAAAACCATTTGAAAAAAACGAAAACATTTCTGCAAATGAAAAAACTAATTGTTAATTTATACAATATTGCTAATTGCTCATAATTATTTTTTAAACTTACTCTGGTTATCAAATCAATTTTTATTTATAAAGCATGTTTTACACAAAAACAACTCTAGGTGTTACAGCAAATAAACCTTTTATTTTCAATGTTTTCGCTGTGTGATTTACATTTTCCAGCATTAAAGCCAGATTGTTGTACAGATTCAAAAATGTAATTTTGACTGAAATTATTTAAGTAAATATTTTGTTCATTTGTGATTATACAAGACAATAAAACAGTTGGATGTATAAGAATTCTGTGTTTTATGCAGTTTCTTTTGCACATACAGTCATAATCTGAAAACAACTCCCTTTTTTGTGTGACAAAGATGCATTCAGATACTTTACAGATAAAAAAATAAGCTATTATGTGCTCCCTGTTGGACAAAGTACATGCTGGCACACTTTACCTTAATTACTTCAAAAGTGGTTTGGCATTTCTAAACTGCAATTTCTTTCAGCATCATGAATAAGTACGCTTATTGGAGCATTTTACAGTTGTTCTTTAAAGCTTGTCAAGACCTGAGAATTTTATTATTTCTGAATTAATTATCTGCTGCAAACAAAAATATGTTTGGATAATAATACGGTGTTAACACATTTACTGAAGCCACACCTTATATAAACGTAGGTACTAGATTAAGCTTTTATAAAATTCCTAGTAGTTATAACTTATAACTGCAACACACTTCGGTTTAGTTTGATCTAATCTGTTTCCACAACTTTCTGGTTTTTGCATTTGATCTTCCTTTAATGTCCACCTGGGAACATGCTTTCTATCCTGATGGAGGATAAGAGAACGTAAACAGCAGTCATTTTGATAGGAGCCTCTTGTGATGGACAGAAGATCCCCTCTAGAACTCAGAAACATTGATATTGAAGATCTCTATTGGTACACAAAATGACTGCAGATTTGTGAGATCCAAACTCTTGTCAAGGAGTTTTGCCGAGCAACATGTCATTTTTGGAGATCCTCGTGAATATTCTTTGCACCAACATACGCCACAAGCATGCTGTGAAAGTAATTGATACAGCCACGTTTTATCATGGCTCTCTCATATACACTCACACATATGTAATACATATACATACATATATACAATATATACATACTATATATATACATACTAATATATATATATATATATATATATATATATATATACACATACTAATA
>JBAMIG010000004.1:8330361-8346927 GCA_037177335.1 Kiunga ballochi
CTTTATGTTTGAAGCCTGAAATGTGGCGAAAGGTTGCAAGGTTCAAGGGGGCCGAATACTTTCGCAAGGCACTGTATGTCATACATCTGTATGGCAGCATTTTACACAACAGGCCGCTCAAAGCTAAAACATTAGGATGGAAAGATGGTGAAAGAAACACACAAGTCCATCCAAGAAGAACTCACCAGATCTATCAGCATACTTAATGTGATGCAAGTTGGGTCTTAAACTACTTTTCAGGGATATAGTAAGGAAATACTATATCCAGAGAATCAGGTGAAAGTATGTTAAAATATATATATATATATATATTATATTACACAAGCAAACATGTGGTCATGAAGTGCAGTTGCATCTATGAGAAGAAAGGGGGAGAAACTGGAGCACATGTTGGAGAAATGCTGACACCATGTTTTTGGTTGTGTTTTTTTTTTTCCTTGAAGAGTTTCCCTGACTACATATGGCCTGGTTGGATCTATGACTGATCACATGACGGTATAATAGGAGCGCAAGAGAGCAGGGAGAGGAATGTCTGAGGGTGTAATGAATACTTATCCTCCATACGGATGTCCCCAAATGGCAGTTTACACAGTTCTGGACTTACAGATTACAGGACATGAAGAGAGCATGTAAAGCCGAAGGAAACACATAAAACTTACAATGTAATAAGCAACAAATTCCTGCAAATTGTGCTTTTAATTGAAAAAAAAATCATTCAAAAAGGCTGCTCAATAAATGCAAACTTAACTCAACTTAACCTGTTGTAATAGGAGCAATGGCACACCCATGGCCTTCAAAAATCTGTAAACAGATGTGTCATCTCCTCCTTCTTCCTCAATATAGGCCAGGGTGATAAATTAGGAACCAACCAATGGCAGCCGGCCAACCATTCAAGCAAGCAACAGGAGTTGAGAAGAAAAAGAAAGAAAAAAAAAAAGAGAAGGCAAGAAAAACTGTTTGCCAAGAAAAGACTTTCAAAACAAGCACAAGGAAATGCAGCCAGACTGACAAACTTCTTAAAACAAACAGGGTAACTGTAAGACCCGGGCTTAACCCAGAACTGCTGAGAGAGACAAATGTTGGGCTGGACTGTCACTGTGCCATAAAGCTGCAGCAAAAAAAAAAAAAAAAACTGTTGTGGGCTTAACACCACACGTGTGCCATAGTGTGGGCTTAGTGGTTTTCAGAACCACCCCCACAGTGAACCAGTTTACACAGAGCCAGATACAGTCAGGACCAGCGAGGGACCTCATTCCTACATGCTGTGTGGGAGAAATCCACCGCTAACAAAACTATGCAGTAGTGCTGAGGTGTTTGGTTTTAGGTGTCCGTGCAGTGGCTGTTTGTGAATGAGAAGCGGGTCAGTGGGGCAGAGTTTTCACATGGCTCCCTGAAGGTCAAACGGTTACACTTTTTCTAAATGTGGAAATCCAATGTAATATTTATAGCAACCCTTTAAAAAAAAGTATAATATCTATCCTTACAAGGCTGTTTTCACAAGTATGGTGACAGAGAGATTCCATCTTTAGTTTAAAGTGTGTCATAAGAAGAAAACAAATACAAACTCAGTTTGTGTTGTTAAAATGTTGCAACATATTCTGCTTTATAAGGTCCTGCATATCTTTATGTCAAGCTGTGTACAAAACATTATCCTTCTATAGACTGAATGTTATGCTTATTATTCTGGGTTACACAAAAGAAGAAAAAGAAACTATCTACGTTTGTGACAAAGTAGTTTACAATTTTTAGTTATTTTGTGGAAAAGAGCACAGCTTTTATATCCAAATGTACAATAAGGGTGAATGAGGAAAGTCTATTTGTAAGACTTTGAATTATGCAATTGCAATGAAAAAAAAAGAAGGACAAATAGAGATCAGCCTTTCTGTGCATGGTCCTGGTGATTATCTACCACAGGAGCTAAGGGTGTGGATGTCCTCTGGGTTTAACTGTCATTTTGTTTAATGAAAGGAGGTTCAAGTAGAATTTAACTTAAATACATATTCCAAGCACGTGGCTTACACAGTGTCTTACGAATAAATACAGGGAGAGCATGAACTGAGGAAAAGACCACACATGCAGCGCTTATACAGGCTTTACTGGACACCATCAATAAATATATTGCTTGTTTTAAATACATAGATAAGTATACAATTTAATTTCAGTACATTTTTGCTGACTGAGCTTATAAAATGACACAGATACAGCTACAGAACCATAAC
Organism: Kiunga ballochi; assembly: GCA_037177335.1. Lineage (NCBI taxonomy): Eukaryota > Metazoa > Chordata > Actinopteri > Atheriniformes > Pseudomugilidae > Kiunga > Kiunga ballochi. The sequence continues at coordinate 8,332,581 of JBAMIG010000004.1, forward strand.
AGATAAAAAGCACGCAATAGATAAGAGTCCCAAAGATAAATGGCTCAAAGCCTGATAAATGGTTTAAAGCCTGATTTAAAGCCTGTTTTTCTTTTCATATCCCCAGCTAACCACCTCCAGCAATACATCCAGCACAACGTTGCTTGGGTGTTTCGATCTGTAAACAATTAGACTTAATGCAAGTGGATGGTGTGAGCAAACATGATGTTAATGTGCAAAGAGCATGGAGGTAAACAGAAAGAGCAGTGAAGTCTATGACAGAATATGCATCAAGTAAGCCATGACGAGATTGGGCCTGACATGTTTTGCAATAAAACACTTCTTCCATAATGCCAATGCATTTAACCAACGAGTTGTAGAAATGATCTCAGATGTGTTTTTAATATGAAAAAGCAGGGAATGACCTGCAGCAAAGCCCACCGGGCTGGGATTGAGCCTGAAGCAGATGCATTGAGGAGCTGCAGGATGTAGTACTTAGAGGTGGCAGCTCAGCAAGAAGGCTGAACAATTGAGAATTTGAACACAACTGTGTGGAGTCACACAAATGTCCTCAATAAAAAGAAACATGTAGCCTGTTTGACTTTAAAGTCTAGCTTTCTGCCCTTCGTCATGGTTATGCACATTATATTTATTTAGAAAATCATCCACTGCACAAAAACTTGCATGTAAATTATGTCAGTGAGCGACTCTTACAAGGCTTTCCATGCTCAAAAAGTACTGGCATGCTCAGAAATCAAGGCTGAAAACATAAAGAGGAACCTCACAGACTCCTGCAAACCAGCACAAATGATTACATTTACATCACACGAGCAGATGCTTAAACTGCTAATAACTTTGATTAACAAACACTATCAGGTCAAACCAATATGGTGGTCACCAATGTGCGAATGGCTTAAGAAGTATCCATTGTAAAACAACTTCCTAAATACCAAATAAAGGCTAAAAGCTTTCATTATAACTCATTATTCTCCAATTACGCATATTTATCAGTAAATCGTCATTACTTGTTCATAGATAGATAGAAGACAATTATAAAGTCTGACAAGATAACCATTTGACAGGAACCCCCGTGTCTGAGCCAAGTGTCCAGACTGACCCACATTGTGAGAGGACTTTGCTCCCCCTCTGTATCATCCCCCCCCCATATACAATGGACTCTTTGACAGCGTGTCATCAACAAAGACTGTCTCGATAAGTAAGAGCAGCTTGAAATCTCCTAAGAAGTTCATGTAGAATAAAAAATATATATGTGCACCTATGCATAAATACTTAACACTTACACACACCAACAACCACAGCACGTGGTGTGTCATGCCCACCATTGTCACACAGGCAAGATGGGTGTTGTGCATTTTTTTAGCAAAAGATACATAAAGAAAACTCTGAGTTTGATGTCCATCACATTGACACAAGTGCAAATGAACACTAATGATATACGTTTATTACGTAACATTTAAATACACGGCATAGGGATTATGTAAGGTTTTTTCTACTGGCTGCACATGCTGACGTCATTATTGAGCTGAAAGAAAATAGCATGGAGGCCATATGTGCTCAGTGACAAACACAGTATCATGAAACATCGTCCGCGTGTTGTTTACATTTGCTGAAAATATATAAAAGGAAAATGCACGTATTTCTTAGGATGGTTAAAGGAGGCTTTATTGTTATATTAGCAAAATACAATTTAACGCAAGAAAGGGGTGCAGAAAAATAATCTATTGTAAATTTAATTTTAAAAAATGTTTTAAACCTGCAAGCTGAAATAAAATTTTATTGTATGCATGCACAAAAAATCATGCACAGACTCCTCAAATGTCTTAAGACGTACAGCAGGGTGGAAAAATCCGTGTATGTGCAGAAAGCACAACGACTAGTCAAAGCGGAAGTGAGCGCCGTGGCCTCGTCCAATCAAAAGAGTGAAAGGGTTAAATGTAAGCGCAGTTAAATGACGACTATAATCAAACGATCTACTGCAATAAATAAATAAAAAAAATCTCACCAGCAAATGGATTTTGAATAAACTGTGGCTTTTGAAGTGCTAATTTGCGCCAGACTGCAGCTGCATATTGCATTAGTACTCGTTGAGACTGTCTTTTTCTGCGGGGACACATGGTGAAGCATGGCTGGCGTCGCAGCCCATCCCATGCAAGGACAATGGATCGTTTACAGCACGTCTATGGGCCTTGCTAGGTGGCTTTATGTGGCTCTTAAACTGTAAACGTGTACTCACCGTCGACTTGAGGAGCGGTGGACCACGCATCCACTTGGGTCGCCATGGCGCTCTTCAGTGGCTCGGTTACAAACCCTCCTCGCGGTGTGCTTCTTCCGTGGGAACAGCTTTTAGTTGCAAAAGATTTCCCTTCAAAAACAGCAAGCCTACTACCAAAATTATTTAATGCAGGTTTAAACTCAAACAGTACGTTTAAACAACGTGAAACACTCGGACCCCCCTGACCCTTTTTTGGGATGCACAGTCTCTATGGGCGAAGAGCGGAAAAATGCTGAAAATGAATTGCACAGACTGGAACTGCAGCAGTATAAAGGGGCAATATTCGACGGTTTTGCACCTTTCTCAGCGTCCACGGCTGAAAAGATCAAAATGACGAAGACGACAGGGAGGGAAGGAGGTTAACAGGTCGGGTAGGATTTCAGCAAACGGCCAACAAGATAAACAAAGTCTGTTTTTAACTTTGCAAAGCGTCCAGAGGGTGTCACGTGGAAAAAACGAGGATGGGGAGTGGTTAAAATGGTGGGTGGGTGCTGGTCCAATCTGACCAATAGCAGAGCAGGAGCGTGCACCATGTCACCGTGGCTTTTTGCTGCTTTCAGCATTTATTACCTGAGATAAAGTAGTCAAATAATCTACTTATTTATAATTAATTGAATTATTTTTAACTAGTTAAGAACCGTCATTATTTTCATGAATATCTAAATTATCTAGTTTAAATAAAATTACGTTTTTGTAGAAATAAACTCCTAAATTATTTAACTTGAAAATATCTAAAATCACACTTTACTGCAAAACGAGTTTGCGCAACATTTTACCCAAACTGCTGTAAAGGGAGCGGCTTATTGCCAAAGACCTTTCCAGTGTACAAGAATTGTTTTTGTCATTAGGATTTGCACCACTAGATGGCGGTGTCATTATATGTGCATACACATAATAATAATAATAAGCACGCAGGGGCTTTCAACATTTTTAAAACTAAAATACCTGAGAAACTTAGATTTAGGCTTTAATCTTAATTTTACCTGTAAAATGTCTCACTCTGTCATTGGTCAGTGTGAATTTACGCACTTTTTTGCAAATTTAGTTTTGTGATAAATCAATTGATTTACCCATTATAGCAAATGAGTGTCTTTCTTTTTTTTTTCTTTTTTTTAATAATGACCAGTTTAACCTGTGCAGTGATATGAACTCAACTCTCAACTCAACTCATCCTCATTTATAAAGCCTTTCAAAACAGCTGTCTTGCAACAAAGTGATGTACATTATCAAAAAAACGGTCAAATAAAGTGAACAATAAATAATGAAGGGGAAAATCGGGGGCAATCCCTCGACTCCTTCTATAACTAGGTTTCCAAGACACAATAGAACTGACTGAAATGTAAATAAAGCACAGAACTCATTGATTTGCATTATCACTCCTCATTAAATAACACTCATAAGTAATCATCCATAACATAATCACCACCTAATTAATATTAAACAGGACCTCTTCATGCACCAGAGAAGCTCATGTCAATTTACCTGATTGAAATGTATGTGTTTTAAAAATGACAAGAAGAGATCACATCAAATTTAATGTTAAGTTAACTTTAAATTAACACAACATCTATTTGATCTTTTGGAAAGAAATTGATTAATTTAGGGGTTTTAATCAGATCACATGCTCAGGAACATTTCTCAAAATCACTACCAATAAAGCTGAGATTATATCAATAATCATTGCAGTATTATGAGGAAAAGTGCAATATCCTGGTGTGCAGGCGCATTAGTGCACATGGCAGCTTGTGCTTTTTTAAAATGTCATTCAACATATTTAGGCTTTAAAGTAGTTTCAGCTGCCATTTAGGCACTTTCACTAAATTAAACAAAAATAAATACATTTGACAAACACATTTATATTTTTTTTAGCAAAAACATAAAACCTTTACCTACCATCCATCCATCCATCCATCCAAAAGTTAAATAATTTCAGAACAGCTGACAAGTTTGATTTTACTATTATTTATGTACAGACTTGTTAAGTTAAATGTAAAAGTATTGCAGCTGCGTTGACAATACTGTTGACAATACTTTTACATTGGTGTAATAATGCATGATTTGTGCTGCCGTGTCCATCCTAATAGGCATACACTCCTAATTTCAAACTTATTGAAAAGCTTTCAGTGTGTGCGACTATCCCGAATCACTAGTGGGAGTCTTCATCTCACATCTCTGCATTTCAAAGTAACAAGAAGCATAAATCTGCATATTTCCATGAAATAAACAGCCATATTATTTGATAGCACATTTATTTAGACACAAAATCCAAAGTTTCTCTTGAGTTAGATAGTGATGTTTCTGTTAGACAGAATCATAATGGCAACAGAGAAAAGTCAAGAATATGGGTAAATAAAAAAAAGGGACTTCATGAGTAATACCTCTACAGCAGGATACAAAAGCAGACACACACAAATATGTTTGGGTATTTATAGCAACAAATACTATGTTAACAAACACCATCAACACTCACCTTTGGCTTCATAATAAGCAACAATGATTTTTAACAACTCAGTTCTTCCACACATGAGTACAACACGTTAAAGAGCTGCAGGTAAGACTGTACAGAGATACCCTCAAAGTACACCACATGTTGGAGTAATATAAATATGTACTTTTCCACAAAGTCACATACAGATACTGCTATATATCCTGCTGCCTCATGGCTGCAGAAGTGAAAGGGGAACTACTTCTATGCCACGAGACAAACAGTTGTGAGTTTGGCTAAAATAGAGTGGGTTTTTTTATGTTTAATTCGCTAACTCTTGGCACAATAAAGCCAAATAGTACAAATATAGATTAAGCAATATCTTCAGAGGAAGAAGGAAACAGTCCTTTGCAGTCAAAACTCTAGCGAGGTAACAGTCTTGAATCTGACCTTGGCCTACATTTTGAGCATTTTTACACAGTATGACAAGGTAAAATGAATTCAACTTCTATTTACAGGGAACTCAGAAATGTTTTGATAAAACTGGCTCCAGTTTGTGTCTCTAGCGCAAGGATCTCAAACTCAGGTCATTGAAGTCCACTGTCCAACAGGTTTTAGAAGTTCAGCCTGCTTTAGGACTCCTAGCTTGACAAACTATTTGAGTTATTTCAATCAAATAAAATGTACTAGAGAAGAATAAACATGCAAACCAGAACCGTGGGCCTGAAAAACTGAAGTTTCAGATCCCTGATACAGTGTATTACTACGTTTGTGTGTATTTAAATCTCTGTAACGTCCTAAAGGCCTTTTATGGCCGTTTAGAGATGAATTTAATAATGTAAGACCAACCACATGACCTAAACTTATACCAGTATGCAGGAAGGAGTTTCAGTTTTTTGTTTTATTTTGTGAAAAAACTATCTTAACACAAGAATAAAGCTAAAATAGGAACTTTGTGCATTTTCATTTCCTCTTGGATATGGTTTGAAACTGCAATCATCCTTAATGGCTAAATACATTTTAGTCCATTTGCATATATTTGAAAGTCACAACTTAAATTTATCAACTTTTTTTGTTGCAACTGTTCTAAAAAAAAACCACATTACTTACCAAACCATAACTTCTTGTTATGATAATACACAACACCTATAATCAGACTGAATTACTATGCATTAAATAAACTTTAATGCAAAAAAATATTAATTATTATGGTTCAATTTAGGTTTACATAAAGAAAATAGCAACTTTAGGATTGGACACCAAACCCTTTAAAGTACACAGTATTAAATGTATTATAGGGCAAAAAGAGAGATGTCTCTTTTAGGTGCTTTCAGAGATAATATTGGATTCTGGGAACAGAAGGGAAACAAACAGGAGCTATGGTGAAACCACATAAATTTGCACTTGGGAGAAACCCCAGGGGTGCCCAGCTCTGGTCCTCGACAGCCACAATCTTGCAGATTTTCCATTTATCCCTGGTCCAACACACCTGACTTAAGTTGATCAGTCATTATGCTGAACTTCATTGGCTTTTGCATCTTTTTAATGGAAGCCATGGGTGTTGGAACATCTATACATAAAAATAAAACCGCAGCCCTCGAGGACCGAGTTTGTGCACCCCTGCATTAAGCCAAAGGCATTTAAAATGCTGTGTTTGTACAATCAGGGGCCTCTGCCCGGCACAGCTCGTGCATCTGTAATAAAGAGGTAAATGTTTCACAGCAGTTTCCTTCCTGTCAACCTAGAGTAAGGAAAAATTGTGAATACTATTGCTAAATACAGTTGTGTTAAGTCTCACATGTACTGCTAAGAACTGTAAGAAAATATCTACCAGTGAAACGTAGAGCTATTCACAAGGTAAATAAGATGCAAACATATTAGTAATTCACTACAGAATGCCTCAGAGTGTCTGTATTAATCTAGGCACCAATATATTGTGAACAATATAGGCAAGAAAGAACACATGGAAATAAAAACTCCCAAAAGCCTTTCATGTCCTCCGTAGGGATGACGAGACAGTGTCCTCTGATATGTACCAGTGACTGCACAAGAGCTTTCAACAGAGATGATCAGAAAATGATCTGATAATCTCATAAAGAACTATACTAGAGACAACTGTAGCAAAGTGTCCTGTCCACACACTGATAGAAATAAGACATTTAAGTCAGCTTTAACCGAGGTCATGATAAAGCGACCCTCAGTGAATAAAACAACAGAGACCTCAGTCTTACAGCAACAGCAAGACAAACACTCACAAAATGCCATTTTAGACGTTCCTGTTTGCTAAAACTCGCAGATCTTGATCATTTTGATTCAATAAAATTTTACATAATAATTCACAACATCATGTGTGCTATACCTGTTACATAAAACAACCAGAGCCTTAGTCAGGAGGTAACTCTTACTGGCAGGGAGACATAAAATCTGCAATGGATTTAAATACATGAACCACCAGGGCGCACTTAAAGTAAAGCAGTCCAACTCTTGTTAAGTGACATATTCATCCAAAAGCAGCAATCATCAAGAGAAACAGTTCCACCACTTAAAACCCTAAGCTATTATTCAACAAGTAATGCTCAAAGTGGAAAGACTTTACCATAGGCAGTCCTTTAAAAAAAACCTCCAACCGCAGCATCCTGCAACAGTTTTTGTTCACTTTTCCAGAAATTTTCAATACAGCATTCCACAATAAAAAAAATCCCCCCTACAAAACGTGTTTTCTCTGTTACTTTGCATAACCTTTTACATTCATTATTAGATTGAGCATAAAGTATCTGCCTAGTAAAAATTCAACAGTCCGTCCAAACAGGAATCAGATTCGTACTCCCTTGCAAAACATGGCAAATACTAACATGTTAAAATATATTCAGTTAAAAAAAACTGCATGATTACAGAGTAAGTGATGCACGGTGGTGCAGTTGCACAGTGGCCTCACTGCAAGAAGGTTGCCAGTTCGAATCTTGATGTGAGCTCCAACCGGGAACCTTTCTGTGTGGAGTTTGCATGTTCTCCCCGTGTTTGCGTGGGTTCTCTCCAGCTTCCTCCCACAGTCCAAAGACATGCACCTAGGGGATAGGCTGAATGGTGACTCTAAATTCCCCATAGGAGTGAGTGTGTATGTATTGTATGTCTCTCTTTGTTTGCCTTGTGATGGACTGGCAACCTGTTCAGGGTGTACCCCGCCTCTCGCCCGTTGACAGCTGGGATTAGCTCCAGCCTCCCCGCAATCCCGTTTGGGAATAAGCAGTAGAAAATGGATGGATGAATTACAGAGTATGTCAATGCAACAGTTTGAAACAACCAGTATAACATCACCATATTATTTAGTCATACATTTTAACCCATGTTTACATCCCTTTTCATTAAAGAGGCGACACATGATGTGGAATATAAAACATCCACCTGATGAACAAGTCAAAATAGTTGTTTCTACCATCATTTCCTCTTGTAAATAGGCTGGTTAAACCTTAAGAAACCACAATTTTTTTTTCAATATTTTAGCATTTAAAATTTTGAGCTCAACCCATATAAACAAAAGAATAATTAACTCTAGATTATATTTATATGATCCATAAACACTGGCTTTGAAGCTGCACTTTTAAGAAAATAAGCTTCTGGATCTCTTTTGTCACTTAGTAAACAACATATGTCGTTCCCATGTTATAAAACTGCCAGATATTAATAAACAGCCTTATTCTAATTTTGTTGCATTAGATAAGAGGAGCTATTCTTATGTATTATGCAATATATTAAAAATACTATTTTACTATTGTCCCAGCACTCATTGCATACATATGAAACACATTTTAAGCACTTTCAGTCACAAACCTAGGTGGCATTTCCTTCACAGATTAGAGGAAATCCTGAATCATCTCATATTTTGCACAACAGAACCAACTCTTTTCCTATTTCTTACACTGTTACTTACTTTATACTCACCTATCAAATAAGTCCTGACTTAAAGGCAGGGGACAGAAGATATAAAAGGTTTCACCTCATGAAGCTACAATGCTACTTTAAGAGCAATGTTGTATTGTAAATTAAAGAGAAAATACAGGAGGAAAAGGTTTGCATGCAGTGCATGTCTGGTAATTGCAAAGCTTTTACAACTGTTACAGTAGCGCCAGCAGGAAAAAGAGAAGAAAAACAGGATGCCATCTGACAAACTGCAAGTCAGTGAAATGATTATAAACCATTTTTAAAAATCTGTTTTGGGGTTTCTCATAAATAAGCATTATTCTGTCTGTTCCTTTGCTCGGAAAGGTTACAGATACATCTAAAAAACCTTTTAACCTAAAAGTTCTTCTCATCTATGTTTTTCTGACTACCAGCTTATGAGGACTCCACAGTGATGATGTCACTGCAGGAGACGTGGGCGTGGCGTTCCTCACAGCAGCCCAGTGGTGACTGGTGTATTATGTCCCCTCTTTCCTCTTCCTTCATTCTTTCTTTTCTTACATTATCCAGGCGCCCTTTTTCCAGTTCCTCTTCATTTCTCCTCATATGACAGCGACATACTTCAATCCCTGAGTCTCCTGTTAGTCGTCGATGCCGAAAATGATCTTCCTCATCCTCATCATCATCCTCTTCCTCCTCCTCTCTTCCACGTGTTTCCATGTTAGAATGATGCACAGAAACATTTGCTACGTGGAGAACCTGCGTGGGGGTGTGATCATGAGAGGACACCCCATCTTCCACCTTCTGGGTCGCCATGGCGCCAGATGCATCTGGAGGGACAAGAGGATGGACTTGACCAAGAGGAAGGGAGGATAAAAGAAAGAGGGGGGAGAGTGGGAGGTGTGAAGGATATGAAGGGCGTGAGTGTAAAGGGAGAGAAAGAGGAGGAGGACAGTATGAGGCTCCTTCATTGCTGTTAGGGGAATATCTCTGCACTGGTATGACATCAGGAGCAGCTGCAGGTATGACATCAGGTGGGACTTGCATTTGGGGAGGTGGGTAAAGTGTCGGTGTGAATATGGCCCCAACCCTTGGCGAGATGACAAGGTCACACCCTGCTTCACTGGGTGTGGAGATGTGGCTGCTGTCATAGGTTTCATCTGTCACCTGGAGAGAAAAGGAGGTGCTGCAAGGCGAGGTGAGGGAACATGACTCGCAGGAGCAGCTGGTGTAGTTTTCAGAGCTCTGAGAGGAGGTCAGGGCACTCGGGCCATGACCCAAATACGGTGGACAAGGGTGGCGGTGGTGATGACTATGAGGGTAACAACAGCTGGGGCCTCCAGTGGTACCTGTCTGGAGGGCAAAGATTGAGCTGTATGGCGGAGGAGGAGTGCTGGGCTGCGCAGTCACCTCCTCATAGGAGGGCAGCTTGAGAGATGTCAGAAAACCTGCAACAAAAACAGTAAAACAAAAGCTGTAAACATTACATGCAGTGGAGATCCTCAAAATGAACACAAGGGGGGTATTCTGGACTGTGTACATTTAATTATAATATAATAAATATAATCCTTGTAAGTTAAAACATATTCCAGAAAAGGTTTGTCAAACAGGTAATTTTTCCCCCATTAGCAGAAGATATTTTTCCAGTTGTTACCTTTTTCCCTCATCTTGTAACTGCAGATGTTCTTAAAAAGAAAAAGCAAACATTTCAAGAGTATCTGAAACCTACTGAGGTCCAGCATTGAAGAAGGGTAGTTGCACGCCCCATTATAAGCAATCAGATTGATTTCTCTCTGTCTCTGCTGCTGCTGGATTCTCAGCTTGGCCCGGCGGTGTCGGTAAGCACAGAAACAGCTGAAGAGGATCAGTACTGTCCACAGCAACCAAAACCCTGCAGACAACAGAAAAGTCCATTACTGTTTGAAAAAAAACTGAAAGATGCTGTGGTTATTGAAACTGCATGTAAGATCTAATCAGATGTACATTAAAGGAAAAAAACCCATAAAGGTGTAAAATAGTTGATATAATTACAAGCAAATGATCATTGTTTTGCATGACTAAGCACATTTTGCCATTTGCATTAATTTTGATGTTCTTGTCTTATCAATGTCTTTGTATGAGCATTAGGTTTTAGAGTACCGAAGGGAAGAGCGACAAACAGGTAACATGGAAAGAAAGGAAAAAAACTCATTTGGCTTTTATAGTGCTTGCACCTATTGGTTACAGAAAACCACTGAAACAGCATTATAATTTAGTACTTTTATCATTGCAAGATACAAAAAAAATAAAGTAAAAAAATGTATTTCTTTGCAAAGATTGCTTTTTTGGGTTTCAATTAAGTACCTTTACTCTTGAAGCACTAAAAAAAAAAAAACATTGTGCACCGATTGGATCAACAGACTTACACCAGAGTTCATAATAGTAGGTACAGCAGCCCGTCTCTCCACAGCAGTGTCCTGTTTCGCACAGATAGCCTGGATTGTTGTTTACTCCAGGGCAGTATTTGGGACTGACAACAGGCTGGTTGCTGGTTCCACCTTGATGCTTCACCATCTAGTGGACAAAACACCACACTGCATCTTAACTGTAAAGGCAGTAATGTGGGTGCAAAATGGTTTTAATACTTTTTAGACATGTCCGATATTGACATACCAATGTTATCGAACGATATTGGCATTCAAATTTTATATTGGAAAATATCGGTATTGTGTTTTAGGTTTGTTTGTTTTTTTGCACAGAATGTACATGTTATATATCAAACTCTTCAGCCAAGTCTCCTCAAAATAAAAATGGCAAAATATAAGAGAAATAGTTTTCCATATATGTTTGTTTGTCCCAATTTGCAATATATCCTGTACCTGTGACCTCATCAAACTGCTTCATGATTTGTAGTATTGCAGTAAAAGCTTTTAAGTTGACTCATTCACATGTTTTTAAATTATTTTATTCTCTATAGCCATCCAATTTGCTGCAAAGTGAAAGATATATTGCTATCAGTTGATATTGGAAAATATTAAGAGTAAAACAATATCGGAAATTGGTCCAAAAAAGCCACTATCGAACATCCTCTTTAGTTTTATTACTTGAATTGGAACATCAATTCCTTAAATGATGGACAAGTACACTGTGCTGCTGCTGAACATGAGAGAACGTGGAACCTTAGAGTAAAGCTTTTAGATTAATTTCATCTTATGCCTGCAAACATAGTAACATGTCATTTCTTTTTTAGTGGGCATAAAATTCTCAATGCTGAGAATCCTAAATGTTTCTGTAGTTGTCACAAGGGAACATAAAAAATTTTATATAAATGTTTAAATTAAACTTTTTTTAATGTTTCCTTTTTAATGCCATTAAGTTTTGAACCACATACATTTAAAAAAAACTATTGCTTCCAAGGAGTTAGAGCCTAATTTATTCTTATTAAGTTATCTCACGCAAACTTTCTGAAGGACCTTCAAGTTAGATATTCACTTTTTAAACAAATCTTTACCGAAGTCCTAATGTCTTAAATCTTAATGTAACTACTTCCTATTTTCCTGATGAGACAGAAATAATTGAATAGTGACTCAAGACAGTTTCACAGTATAGGTCTACTTGATATTATGTATTATGTGACAAAGATTATATTAATACGGGCAAATGGCAGGAAAATTGGGTCATTTTCTATGGAATGATGTCAACATTGGCAATATGAAGCCCAAAACATGTTACGTCATGGAATTTCATCGGCATATATTTAACTGATAGTTGTAAAATGCTTTGTAATGACCAAAAGAATAGAAAAATTGTGTATTTTGTAATAGCTTTATAACTGCTTCGAACTGAAAAATGCTGAAACTTCAGCAAAACAATAAAGTTTGAGGATGTTTAAACTAAAACAATGAGCTGAAAGAGGATAAAAGCATCAGTTAGAGGGAAATCTGTGAATGGATTGCATGATGTATTTAATAATGTTTCAACAAATCAAAGAAATGTCCCAAGAAACAGAAAAATATTGCTATATTTAAGGTCGGATAGGTTGCACTAATTTAAAAAATCATCACCTTATCGATTGTGCTCATGTCAATCTCCTTGACGGGCACCTGCAATGAGAAATGAAAGACAAATACATTAACTATTACATATCTGACACATAACTAAAAAGCCAGTTATTTTCTGTGGGGAGAAGACTTATAATGAGCTCAGAAATGTCACCAAAAACTACAATAGCAATGCATTAGATGACTTCTAAATATGCAATATACATAGTTACCACACATGAGACAAAAATACTAACAAGTGATGTTGCGTTGCCATAGCAACCACTCAGAAACGGGCTTCAAGATGTGTTATCTGTTACCCATGAGGGCAATGTTTGTATGATCCAGTGGTATGAAATGTTTTGTTGTGTTTAAAAATCGAGCCTCCTACCGTGGCATCTTCGGTTACAACCAACCCCTGGAAGGACATAGTCATCTAATAAAAGGCAGAGAGATACAATAATGATGATGATGCAGATATAAATATGATGAAAATGAAAATGAAATTGTGTTTAGTGCCAGGTGATAAAGCAAAATAAAAGACCAGTTTAGGTCAGTTTTCCAGACTAAAGCTGCCAGCTGCTGCCCTGCTGAGCTGTTAGGAAAATGGAAAGGAAAGAAACCATTTAGTTTTTGTAACAAAAGTCAGCAAACAGGAGACACCACTTCTCAGACTTGTTCATGTAATCCCTTGTATGTGCATGATGTACACCACCTATTTTAAGCCATGTGTTTACTAAACTTGAGGACGCATTTTAACAAGTTTAGTAATAAGTTTATGCACTTTGACGACTAATAGATTAATTATTTAATTTACTGTTGAGAAGAATGAAGTGATCTTTCAGTAAAGGATTATGCAAATAAAACATGCCATTTGAAATGTGCTAATTGTTGTTTCATTTCCGTCATTCAGGCTGGTTTATGTGGTTTGAGCATAAATTAAAGAATAAACTTTTATTGTGCGGAATAAATATTGAATATGACATTCAGCATATATCTAAGTATTCTTAACAGTATTAGAATTACATTATGTTTAACAAAACACTTGAAATTCACAACTTTGCTACAGACGGGGTTTTTTTTTGTCGAAACGAGAAATCCCACTCACAGCATTTCAGGTCAGTGATACAATCACAGCAGGTCCTTTGCATCCATAAATTATTTTGTAAATTTCCCTCCCAGAATTGAATAAACTCTAAATTAGACCAAAACATGTTCCCAGGAACTGCAAGCAGACAGATAAATGTGGGTAAAAACATTGCCTTCTAGTCGAAGGACATTTGAACTCAACAGAAAGCTATGGCACAACTAAGCTTTAAGTATGTGTTATTAACTGCTACTAACAAGATATTTATTTTTATTGACCTAAACATTTTATTTGTCCCTTTCTGTTAAAAAAATCAGAAACAAATGTTTCAGTCTTGAATGGAAATTTGTCATTATTACATCTATGCTCTGCATCCATGCACACTGGATGTGGTACACATATATGGGTGGGCGATATGGGCAAAAATAATTATTTCGATTATTATTTCCAATTTCACAATAATGATAATCCGACGATATCCTTTAAAATGTTTTTTCCCTTTTCCTACCTGTTAATTTCTTCATTGAATAAAATCTCAACAAATAATGTCGTCAACTCTGTTTACTTAAACCCATCAGAGAAGGTTTCAGCACAGGTGGAAAACTGAACCATTTCTAGGTAATGTGGATATGTAGATCCACGTCTTG
>JBAMIG010000004.1:8347027-8361585 GCA_037177335.1 Kiunga ballochi
CCCATCAGAGAAGGTTTCAGCACAGGTGGAAAACTGAACCATTTCTAGGTAATGTGGATATGTAGATCCACGTCTTGCCACTAAATCATCTACAGATACTGAATGCCGCACGGTCACATGACTGAACGCAGCCCACTGATTGGTCTCTGAAAGCCCTCAATCGGCAAATGATAACTTTCATGTTTTCCACATAATCCGTTCATGTGCCATTTATTTTCTAAGTTATTAAAATAATGTAAAATTGCACATCTTCAAAGCAACATTTATTATATTATCTTAAGTGATATATATCACCCACTTCTAACATACAAACATTTGTCTAATCAATAAAAAGTGACTGGGCTCCACAGGCTTTCAGCACAAAAACTATGCAGTCATGTAAGAAGTGCTTTGTTAACAACTGACTGCTGCTTGTGTGGTCAGCAGCACAGGGAACAATGCTGGTGTTGGACTGCATTTTATGCATGCATATGGCAGTGCCGACACAGCAATGCTTTCTCTTTACACTCAAATCTAGGCCAGATAGCTGGATTAAGCAGGAAAGGGTCATGCTGATATTATTTAGTGTCTATGCACAATGTGTAAAAGAAGTTATAATCAATTACTGGATCAAAAAGTTCTTTATAATGTGTAACATTAACATGAAGTGGTGAAGAAATAACTAACATAGACAACTAAATAATATATATTTGAGGGCTGGATAGTGTGGCGTTAACTCAGCAGCTTCATATACACTGCTATAGAAGGTATTTTTTACCTTTTTTACATGTAAAAATGAGCATCTACCTATGAGTTTCTGCTGAACATATCAATTCATGTAAAACAGCAATTCTGTCAACTGTATGTGTTTTAAAAAATAAAAAACATACTTCCTGCTGTAATAATAACCTTGTGTATACCTAAACTGAACTTAATCTCTTTAACAATGGCCATTATCAAGAGAGGAAATGTGCTGTCATAAAGACTGCCATGCCAAGTTCCTGTGGTAAGACCACCATATGGTGCAGAATAAGTGTGAAGCGAAGTCAATCAGGTTTCCACAGAAACCACGAACAAACCCAGAGTGCTTCCCCAAAGGACTCCACAGAATTCAAATCAAAAGATATGTTGTTACTCTTACAACATATTAGTTCAAACCTCTATAAGGGACAGCCGCTGTGCCATTACTCCTGTCAGCAAGGCCCTTTTATGGAGCAGTGTTGAACTATTGAGTTTAATGTTACTTTGTCCTACGAATTCATTCCCTTACCAGTTGCATATAGGTCCAGTTTATAAATAGAGATGTCCTGGACAGGTCACCAGTCCAACACAGAGAGACAAACAACCAGATGAAAACAAACATTCAATTGAAAGGATAGTTTTGAATGACCAATCAACCTAAGCTGCATGTCTGTGGACAGGAAGTCAGAGTACCTAAAGAATGCACGCCGACAGGGAGAACATGCAAACTCCACGCAGAAAGGCCACTGTCCAAGCCAAGGCTCAAACCAGCATCCTTCTCACTGCCAGGTTGCAGTGCTAACCACCATGCAGCCCTAGTATACAAAACATTGACCAATACCAAGAAGGTGGACCACATCAGTCCAGTTCTAAGCTCTTTACACTGGCTTCCTGTCCATCAGAGGAAATATTTTAAAGTGATGTTGTTCTTAAACGCTCTGAATAGTTTAGGTCCAAGATCTCTTGTCCCAGTATGAACCTTGCCGACCCCAAAGGTCATCTGGATCTGGTTTATTATCAGCTATATCAGCAACTATCAGCTATATATATCAGTCAGAACAAGACATGGAGAAGCTGTATTCAGCTTCTATGCTCCACATGTCTGGAACAAACTCCCAGAAAGCCTCAGATCAGCTGAGACACTCAGTTTATATAAATCCATATTAAATACCCTCCTGTGTTTAAATGCATTTCAGCAGTTCCCATTTATTTTCTATTTTTCTTTCATCTATATTCAATCATTGTTTAAATTTTATTTTCATTTTAATTTACAAATGTTTACATTGTTGTTTTCTCATCATTTATTATAAAAAAAATATAAATCCTGCTTGTGTTTAAATGTTTCTGTAAAGCACTTTGAATCACCCTGTTGTTGAACAGTGCCCACACAAATAAATTTGCCCTTCCTAAATTAAAAAAATAAAACTCGTAAAATGCTTAAATTAAAAATAAGGCAATCTGTTTGGTGTTCATAACACATAGTGTTGTATTGAAAGACAAGTTAATTGTATTTTAAGCATTATAATGTACATTACTGAAAAAAGTAAAAGAGAATAAAATAACACAAAAAACTGAAAAGCTCAATTAGAATAATATCAAATGCAAAAAGTAAAAGTTACAGCTGGAGGATTAAACATATATTTTATTGAAAGCAAACCTTAATTAACCTTAATCTAAAACTGCTGATTTTCAGCAGACCTGTAGCTTTCTAGGCATTTGTTCCACATTAGAGGAGAATAAAAACTGTGCGCTGCCTCTCCACATTTCCTTCTTACTCTGCAAACAGAGCCTGGGAACACCGCCCTGCGAGTTTTAGAGGTAACCTTATTTTACCACAGCTGACTCACATGAATGAGTAGCTTATTAGTATGGCAACTTTACAAGCAGTGTACTCAACCTAAATCAGGTGTGCTGGAGTTGGAAAGAGCCTAAACATGCAGGGCATTGTTCCCTAAGGACCAGGGTTGAAAAACGCTGGTGTAATCTAATAAAAATAAATGACCATTTTTCTAAATCTTGAAAAGATACGAGTATGTTCATCCTCCATGTGTTCTTTATAAATAACTTCACAACTTTGGGTCAACGCATGTGGCCTACGTACCAAACAAGCTACTACCTCAACCCCATGTAGCACCTGTGGAACAATCTCGAGGTTTCTGTACATGTTAGAGAGCAAAACTCCTGATGGAGATATCAAATGCCGTCCCAAAGCACAATAGCTGGTGCAATCATTGATCAAAATATTGAAGGGGATTTGAACACATTTAGTCTGTTTAGCTGTGTTTCTTTTTCCACAGAAGGATAATTTTCACAAGTTAGACTGATGTAAAAGTGACTTATCAATATGTATAATAAAAACATCAATTGGTATTACAGGGGAGAGATAATCAGCCAATCATATATAGGCATATAATAACTCTTGGTGTTAAGTTTAGAAACAAATATCGCTTTATTTAGCATTATTATGGTTTTACTACAAGCAAATTTTAGATTTTTAAAAAATAAATTTTGGTTTCACTATTGACTACTTTAGATACTGTATGCTGTATTAGTAGCAACTCTATTTTAAAACCTATATTATAATGTTTTGCATTAGTTATAGTATTATTAAACCACACAGATTATCATTACCTGCACCACAGCACATAAGCTACATGAGAACAATACTCCAATGATGTGAGGTGGGGAAGTGACACGTTTAGGGCTGTTGTTTGTCAACAGCAAGGTAGGCCGATGGAAAAGCATGTTGCTCTGCAGAATCACTGAAGCCCAGCTGTTGACAGCGTGTTTCAAATGAAAAGTGTGCAGTGCATTACCTCTTCGGCGTGCAGCCCATGGCAGAAAGTCAGCGTTTTCTCTGGATCCATGGCCGAGCAGATCTACAAATTGCACAGGTGGGATGTTAAACAGTCAAAGCCCCATCACGGCTCCCCCACTCCACAAACTGTTTGTTTCCCATCCGCCATTCTCCCCATGAAAACGGACGCATAAGCTACACCTCGTCTTTTGCCGCACACACCGGGGTAACAGCGGTGTTTTTAAATGAGCGCCCCGCAGAATTTCACCGTGCAATCGTCGACTGGTGTTTTACTGTAGTGCAATAGCTATTTTTCATGAGTAGTTGGAGCAGAAAGGGACGGATATGAGCATGATGTCATGCCTCTTCAGCCACCAAAGTACTTGCAAAGGAGAGCTGCCGCTTTGATTGGCCGGAGCTCCCAGCAACAGCCGCACGAGACTGCTGCCTCAGCGGGCTTTTTACTCCCAGTGTTCAAACATTTCCAGTAATTACAGTTTAACACTAACTATTGCATAAACCAAAAGGGTGAAAAGGTTTTTTAACATATATCTAAGTGGCTGTTTAGTAAAAATCCCTACATTCTTCTTCTGTATTGGGTCAATGGAAGGAGTTTGTCCAAAGAAAAAGCCATTCACATGTTAATCAAATTATATAATTACCCAATTAAAGTCCATTTAAAAACAAGTAAAAATGTAGTTTGTTAAATGATACTTCATGCATGCTTAGCTTAATAGCTGTAAAAGATTGATCGAAGCTATAAAACTTAGCTTCAATGTAGCTTTTAGTATTTATGTAGCCTGCTTAATGTATTTACATTCGTATTGTGTTGCTTTAAATTAATAGTTGGTCATTAAAAATATGTTTGGGGGTTAATTATGTTGCTACATTAGGCCTTCAGACCATTTCTGGACAGACAGATGCTTCTATTCTCCTGAAATATGTTTAATAAAAGTCCAAACATTTAATAAGGAAACAAATTCTCCTTTCTTTAAAATAAATACTCCTAGAAGTAGAAGAATATAGAAAAGCTCCAACCAACAGTTTGAGACTTAAATCCAGGACTAACTAGGAGCCAAGACCCATAACAAATCACTTTATATATTTTCACCATATTATATTTATGAGGATCACATGCAAAAAGGAGGACATCCAATCTTGATGCAGAGAGTAACATTAACTAAAGTAATTTATTATATTATAACATAATATGTTTGAAGTTTTTCCACAAAGCATCAACATTCTTACTGTCATCTGTCACTCTTTATTAGGCTCCTGAAGTTATCTCTAAATTTCAGTGTGTAAAAAGCAAAATGTAACTTTACTTGCTTAAAGAGGGGCAACAGCAAATTTAGTTACGTGGGTTTAAAAGTTTCACAGTTCAAGGTATAAAAACTATGACATTCGTTTAGATTTTTACAAAAGTTTCAAAGCTGATATGGTAACCAGATTATAATTCCAAAGTATGCAATAAAAACATCTTACTCATTCAAACAACAGCATAATAAATGTATAATAAAGAGCAGCATGTATTACCATGAATTTAGAAAAAAAATTATGTTTAATTCCTTAAAAATTTATAAATAAGATTAATCCTTATAAAGTTCCTTTTCAATAAAAATCCTAATATTCCCCCTTGATCCTAATATAGTTAAAACTCCTTAAAATGCACTGGGTATAGGTTTCTCTGCAGATATCCTCCAGTGTTCAGTCACAGTGTGTCTCTTTTGTCACTAGATGGCAGCAGACACCACATTTTGGTTTATCAAGCCTTTGAAAATGAATTGACTTGTTCAAAATTCTAATAAAAAAGATTTTTCCAGTTGCAAGATCTTTACAGGTTCCTACTTCTCTTCTTATTAGAAATATGTGTAAGGTAAGAGAAAATGTATTTGACTGCCACACCTACCATTCTGCTACATGAGATCAAACTGAAATACGCTCTTGAGTTTCTGCTTATTAGTTTTAAATGAGCAGTTTGTGTCAATCCAGCAATTTAATCAGGATTAAATGCTATGTTGGTGAACAGGGTGTGTTCCCAAAGCCGCACGTGCAAACAGCTATGTAACCACACTATGTTTCACTTTGTCATATTTGGATTCAAATTTCAGTTTCAAGAATAAAAAACATAAAACTAATACAGATTTTTTTTTCTACCAATGAGACTAAATAAAAAATTGTGATGACTCCGTATTGATACAGCATCAGGACTAACCAATTTTACCAAAGAATTACGCAAAAGATGCTTTGTCAACTTGGCTGCTAATGCGTAATAACACAATGTGACAAAACATACTTCCTCTGAACCATTTTAACACATTTACATGCATGTATAACACCCATTCCCAGGCATATAAAAGGAAAAGATCAAACTTTCCTGCCACAGCTGATGTGTGGAAGTAAGATTGAAAGAAGCAGCAACTTTTTACTAGTCACAACATGAGAAACATCACTTAGATGACACTCAAAATGAAACCCAATTTATGTTTTCTTTTCCTTCCCATAATGAGGTTTGTGGTTCATGCAGTAAATATTTTATAATATCTATGTAGAAAAATGCACCAACCCCTGCAGCATGTCTCCTCCTTTCCCGCTGTATCTCACATCAAGCTCATTATTCCTTTAAACCCAAAATAGGAGATACTCCAGAAAGCATCGGGTTGTTTCCCTAATAAACTATATTTAGGCAGTTTTAAGGAGATATTAATCAAAGTTTATTTTGGCTAGTAATTCAACGCTAGCAGGCATATGAAGAAATGAATCATTTCTTTGCAAAAGTAAATAATTAATTCTTAGTATTTTCCCAATAATTAGACTTTGTAGCTGATTTTATTGTTACATATGCACCTGTATTTATCATTCTGTCTTTTATTTACTGTGTACAGTTTAATCTAATGGCCTCTCTTATTATGCATGCTGATGAAAGAACTTTCTTTGCACTCAGAAAGGTTCGATCATCTGTTGAACTGACAGAAAAATAGCAGAATGACTAAACACAGACAGTTTTGCAACAGATCAGTCCAGGCTCACATTAAAGAGTATGCTTTGCAGACTTTGACACAGATGAAATAAATGAGGCTTTTATACCATAGTAAGGTGCTTTCCTGCTGTTACATTGATGCACAGTTATTTTCACACCCGTCCAGCAAACTGCCATCATATGTCCTGACAATAAGGTCACACCAGGGACTTGCCCACCTCATGCAATATTAACTTCCTTTTTCTGTCTAAACCCTAAAGTCCACAAAGCAGGTAGCTAAGCTTAATGATATGCTAATTACAGGAAATGCAGCAAAGTCTGGTGCTGTTAAAATAGTATGCATCTGCTTGCACCAGACCTTGCTGCATTTCTTGTGCTTTGTTGACAAATAACATTTAAAAAAATCCCTCTAGATGAGCAGTAGGTTGTTGATAAATCCCCCAAGAAAGGAGACAAATTTCATAGACTTTGCATCTTTACTAGGTTTTTTTTAAATAACTGAGAATTGACTCTTTTACCAAATCAAGATATAAGTCACGCTTGTTTTTTTTTGTTTGTTTTAGGTATTTTTGGTGGAGTTGATCATGTTTTTAATTTCCCCAAAGGTTTAGGAATATGATGCTTTAAGATGTAATTCAGTTTGTTTTTCTTCTGCATGTGAACCTTTTCAGAAAGCCCTGCTATGAACCCAGCACCAGTATTCTCATCTTTTTAATCCTTCCTTCATACAGAGCCATTTCGCTGTTGGATGTGTGGTTAGACAGGATATCCTATAAGGTTAAAATCATTTCCAGTAAGCCAAATTCTGATTTTTATTACATTATGTACAACATCTTTGTTGTTTTCAGTCATCATATCGGTCTGAAAACAGTGGGTACATATTCCCTAACATTAAGAATTTAATTACTCTCACATACAGTAGTTTATTGTAGCTAAGACCAGAATAAACTTCTAAGAAGTATTAAAGGAATCTTAATAACTACTCCATATTTTTCCAATATCAGCCTAATGAAATGTGTCAGAAAGAAGTTAGATTAATTAGCACACATTATCCATCATTTCATGATGACAGCTGTAGGAGTCTCAAACTATAAAGAATAATGCAATAGCCTGTAATAAACAGGATGGACACAAGTAATTATGAGAGTAAAGTTCACTATATTGAACAAGAAGTGATTATGATCCCAGGATGCATTGAGATTTTTTTTCAATGTCTATTGCCATGCAGATAGGGCTGTTAGCTGACTCATTTTTAACTACACCCACACAGTTTTGAAAAAGCAGCTAAACTGGATATTGAAGAATCTTTTTACACATCTAAATCTTTTGCAAACGCTCTGAATGCTTTCTTTAATGATGATATCTGATATCCAGACCTTAAAGATTCTCCACAACCTGTCTTTAAAGACGGTTCCAGTCACTGGCTCAGCATCCTTCCTTTGAAACACTTTATCAGCAGTTCAGACGACATGTCTGGGTCTTTAAAATACTACAGCTGTCAAACTGAATTACAAACAGTTAGCTAGTCACTGGTCTTCTGATGTTTGTCAAAGGATCACACAACCAATCCAGGTGCAAACATTTGTCTTTAAGTTTCATGCTGCAGCCGTACACAGAGAATATCCAAAGCAAACACTAAAAAAGCACACTGGTATATACAGACTTGTTAGAAACAAAGTACACCCTTGTTTGATTCGCATGTTTTCTGTGAGATAACATGATCCATTGGTCTTCACAGGACTTAGAATGAGATAAAAACAATCTGAACAAAAACAAATAGCATGTACAGTGTAATTTATCCATTAAACAAAAGCTAAGTCACAATTCTTTTGATCAAATGCACTTGATTAATTGTTCAGAGAGCACAAAAACATTTATAATCTCTGAAAATGAACAGGTGAGTAGTATTCAGATCCGTGTTAACACAAACACAGAGAAGTAGTTGCTTCTTTAAAAGTCTTAAAACTCAAGCTGTGAAAGATTAAAAGGTCATCACTAGTGTGAAAGATTATTCAGAAATGGAAAAAATTAAAGATGGTTGTCTGTCTTTCTAAGAGCAAAATGCACAAGCTGTATGTCAGACTCTACAGGCCGCAGTTAGCGCATGTCAAAGGTCAGACTTCATGAAAGAGCTTTTAAAAATGAGCCATGAATGGTTTGTTTTGAACTCTTACCAGTAGAAAACCTCTTCTGGGAGAAACATGGCAACCCGGGTTTTGTCTGAAACGTATTTGAACAACTTCACATCTGGAACAATGTCTTTTGGGTAGACAAGACCAAACTGAAGGGGTATTGTTGTCGCTGTTGTTATTCTGCACGGTGTGCTAGGACAAACAGCACATCGTCAGTTGAGGATGCTTTGATTTGGACTTATTATGCAACCTCAGCACCTGTCCACCTTGCAGTCATCTGCAGGTTCCTGTAACAGATGATAAACCCAGCAGTAACTCAGCAGAATGGTGGGAAAAGACCAGGTGTGGCGAATGACTGAACCAGACTGAATGGTGTGGTGAGGTTTGTTCTGCTAAATAGATCTAATTAATTGTTGCAAACGGAATAAACGGAAATATTATACAGAGGAATGGGCAAAACTATACAGTAGATGAGACTGATCATTCTACATAAAATGGGAACTTCAGGTTAATGTTGCCAAAGTTAGTCATACAATCCAATATATTAAAGGGGCAGACTAAATTTTTCAAACATTCCTTTGTATTTTGGCTTAGATTGTGATTTTCTCTGATAAAGTGATATTTCCCCCCAAAATAATAAATACATATGATGTTGTTCAGCTGATGTCCTGGTAAAATCCAGATGTTTAATTTAAATCTCCTGATAAGTGACACCGAAGATGTGAATTAAAAATTGTATTCATTGAGAAAAACCAGTCACTGATTGTAAAAGTAGAACAAGTCTTCAAAAACATCAACACACAGCTCTAAAAAAAACATAAAAAAAACATGCTACTCTTCAATGCATTATTTCTGTTCCATTGTTTCCACTTGAGGGGGCAAAAGGAAACACAGTGTGCTGCTCACAAATTGAATACATTTGCAAGCAAACTAAATACCGGTTGCGTGTAGAGAGGAAGCTCACATGAGACCGACAGGCTGTTTTTCTCCTATTTTTCTCTCTGACAGTGGATTAAAATGACTGACCCCGCCCTCCCTCCACACACAAACCCTGGAACCCCAGATCGAACAGAGGCTCATAACAAGTCCCAACACGCCAGCTGAACTTACCTTGGACCTTTCCACATACGCATAGCAATGTATGATACAAACATCCTCCTGTTTAGTGAGAGAAATATCACATTTTTGTGCATTTATAATTTGTTAAGAATGGCTACCAATGTAATGACATAATGTATCAAAAAGAAAGGAAATAACCCCATAGGAGATCACTTTGATGATTTATTCATTGATGGGCCAGAATGAGACTCTTTAGTGTTGCTAGAAAAGGTCAGTGTAAGTGCTACACAACATTTATTAGAAAATGGGTTAACAATAAAAACATTTAAACAAATTAGGAAAGATCTCCCAATTAATGCAGTTCCTTCTTATGTATGTTTGTTGGGGACCCCACCCCCTTCCCATTAGACTCATGACTTTCTACTATGGCATTTGCTACTGCTGACACAAAGACTTTGTGTAAGCCCGTCACATAAAGGAGAGCTCCAAAGACTGGAGAGACCTTGATGGTTTTTAGAACTCAAGCAGTGAAGAAGCATGTGGTAAAGAAGAATATGCAGCAGAACAAAGTGTACCTCTACTGACATCCCTAACCCAGTTAACAGAAGAAACTCCAGTAAAAAAAAGCCTGTCACCAGTGCATGTCTGCAATGTGTCTATTTACCATATGCCTCAATTAAATTTGCTGACCGTGTGTCCTAAAGTGTGTGACTAATTCATTTACTGATTCAGCTGCATTTTAACACAAGTTCAGCAAACACATCTGATTTATTTTCTGACTCATTTTGCAACTTTTTTTTTTTTTGTTTTTTAACTATATTTGCCTTTATTTGTGGACTTTGTGTGCCATTCTGTTGGGACATTTTCAATTCACTGAATTCTGAGCAGGCCCGAATGAGCCACTCCCTTGATCTCTGTTTACTTTTATTCTTCTGGAGTCCTGAGACACAGTGACCCACTTCTAGTTCCTTCCTCTCTCTGAAGCAGAGCGTGCGTAAATGTTAACGTTGACAGTTTCTGTGGCAAATTTTGCTCCAGAACCAACCCCTCCCACTCCTCCTCCCTTTCTTTTCTCTTTTTTTCCTCCACATAAAACACAACAATCCTCAATCCCTGCGTGTTATGTGCATCCACCAACGAAGTGTCCTGATTGAGAATTTGAGTGGATGGGGAATTTTGCCATGAGTCATTACCAGGGGGACCCCTGGCACGCTGCACCCCCTCCTCTGCATGCAAGGAATGCTAGCTAGATGCACCCAGCCTTCATGAAAAGCCTCACTCATTCAGATGCAGACTGCAGAACTTTATGGAAGTTTGACAGACAGCAGGGTGCAGACAAAGAAAAGCAAAGGCTATGATTTTCCAAGTGTAACAAGTCCATCCAGAGGAGCAGAAAACTGACAGTCAGGAGGTATTACGAGTCCCCCCCCCCCTGCTTTTTTTTTATTAACTTCTTTCTTTAGCTATGCACAGCTGCATGTTGGAGCAATGGAAACATTTGCAGGAATTAACAGAAATTTGGCCGTCTGGCACACTATGTCATTTGACATCCATGCACGTCATGTTTACTGTATTAAACCTGCTCCTATATGATCCATTGTAGCATAAAAACAAAGAAAGAAAAGGGAATGAGTGTTTTTTTTATTCTCACATCTCATTACCCATCTCTCTTGCTCTTTCCTCTTTCCTTTCCTCATTGCTGAGTTTGGCAGGGCTATAAGTTCAAAGACGTGCAAGCATCATAATGTAGGTCAGCCATGGGTGCTGAGTTACCGATTAGAAACAGCTGTGTGTTTGTGGGCCACTCTCTCTCTCTCTGTCTGCTGAAAAAAGCAGCTATTGCAAAACTGTACAGAGCAATCTTTTCAGCTGTGGGAGTGCTCCCTGTTCTGAAATTCTGCACTTAAGCTGCACGTTCTTTTCCCTACAAATGAGGATGAAGGGGATTCAAAGAGGACATCATTAATGGTCAGCTTTTATAAGTCATCCTGCTGAACTTGAATGTTAATCATACTCATCACAGCTGCTCAACTGGTGTTTGCAGAAGCCATAAAAATGTGTTTTGTTGCAATTAGACATTTTTCCTCTCTTGCTGCTCTTTCCCTTCCCTGACAAAAACAACCATGGGTGCTCACTGCCCTCTTAGTCTTAAAAGCATATCTGTGGTTCTGGCCATTTTTTTCAGATAAAAGGTATTGCTCAGATACAAAATGTGCTTTAGTCTTGTTGTCCATGCAGGACAAAAGCTCATATTTAGCTTGAATGAAAGGCTGAATGGTTGGACAGCATCAAACAGCCATCATCATGATGATGTCATGTTTAGATTAGCCCAAGTGAGCCCAAGTCCTCGAGATCTATCATCTTGCAACTTTTAGATGCAACCCTTGTCCAACACAGCTGAAATGAAATGATTGTCTCATTAGCAGGCCTCTGCAGAGCTGGATTGCACGCAGAGGAGGAAATTCAGCTATTGATGTGTTAGAGAAGGGATGCAGCTAAAAGTTGCAGGAGGGTAGATCTAGAGCAGTGTTTTTCAACCCTGGTCCTCAGGGAACACTGCCCTGCGTGTTTTATAGGTAACCCTATTTTACCACACCTGACTCAAATGAAAGGGTCATTGTTAGAGTTATAGAGAACTTAACAAGCAGGTTAATGAACCTGAATCAGGTGTGCTGAGGTTGGAAGGAACTAAAACACACAAGATGGTGTTTCCTGAGGACCAAGGTTGAAAAGCACTGATCTAGAGGACCAAACTCAGAAACTTCTGGATTAACCTCTCCCCTTCATATCTGCCCCCATTCCATGTGCTGTTTCTCTTGCACACAAGGTGCTTGGTAGTATGAATGTTTGGGGACCTTGGTGATGCCACTTGTCAGTGCAAAATTTCATAGATAAAACCACATCAGTATAAATCACACCATAGATATGTGCATGATGGCAGGGGAAAAAAGAGTACAGCAGGAAGGGAGCCATGATGGCTCTCTGCACTACACAACACTTAAAGCCTCCTCCCTCTGCTGCCAACGCAGCACCGGATGAGGTAAACCCTGTACCTTGCAGCTGTGGACCAAAATGCCCGAAGGACAAAACAATACACGCTGACACCCAGTCATACACATCCATGCACAGAGCCCACTCAATGAAAGCCTGCATGCTAAAGCAAGTACACAGTGACAAGGGTTCACATGCGAAGAATCACAAAAACAAGCTGTGCTGCGTATGACCTCGAGGGATGGCAGTAATTACAGTCATGTGTTGTCTCTGACATTCATCTCCACCACACCCTTTGACCACTTGTAAGCAAGCTGATGAAAAGCTTAGGCAGGCATTTCAGCAACACAGGTATTTACTCGCAAACAGGAACAGCTGATTATCGGAAAGGCATGTGTTCATTTTTAAGCATGTTGATAGATGAAATACTGTGTGGAGCAAGCAACGTTTCTCTGAAGTACAGCTTCAAATAGAGTGCTTTAACAAGATTTTCTAAGTGCACCATGACGGTTTCCTGTACATGAACAAATGGTGTGATTCAGTTTGTTTCAGCTTGATATCTTTTTGCGCTCTCCACGTTACTTCATGTAACAAGCCACTCAATATACAATTATCAGCATAAAACTGAATGTACAAACTTCCATGAATGACCCACAAGCTATTCAATACATTCCCACCTGCAAAAGTAGTTGTTCAGTCCACACCCAAGCAGACCACTGTTGTTTTCTATTTGAAGTGGGGCAACAATTTAAAGCTACTGTCAAAGTCTACAGGGGGTGATCCTCAAAGGCCCTATTTTGGGTGGAGTATCACAACAACTGAATGCACGGAAATGCACAATCTCAAGTCACAACAGGTCCAAAGGTTAGGAGGAATGGCACCCTAAGGATTTGTAATTCCAGACATCCTGACAGGGGCTCTCAGCAGGATGTCAAACAAATCCAAACCGTGAGATGTGGTTTTCAAAATGTTTCTTGTTTTCAGCAAGTGATCGTCACCCATTATGAGAGAAGAACCATATCAATTTGTGGGTGGTCTGTCACCATCCTTCTCTGCTGCCCACCCCGCATGAGGGGATCAGTCTGGTTTGCATATTTATAGGAAGGATGTTTGTTGTTAGAGACCTGCTGTTTGAGTGTATGAATTAGCTTATGTTCACCAGTTGCCATGGTCACGGATATGGTTGTTTTATTTGAACCCATTGAAACTTGCATTCAACCCCCTTTGTGTGTTTCTCGACTGACTGTGGTTGTATAGCTTTTTTCTTTTTCGCACATGGTGATACTCTCTGTATTTCAGTGCAGTGTGACAGTATTTTTCTCACTTATTGACCAGCACAGCTATAAAGATATAACCCCACTAAATGATGCAAATATTGTTTGTTAAATCACGTTTACAAATCCTACGAAACATATTTGAACACAGTAGTCTTGTGCAGTCATGCTTGAGCACTGCATGAGATCCTGGAGGTCCCACTGAGGACATATGCAGCAGCAACATGATGCTTACTGTCATGTGGCACAGAGCACAAGAGGTGAAGGAGCATATGACAGTTGCTGTACCACAGCAATGAAGGAAAAGGAACTGATGAGCTTAGGGATCCTGGAGGGATTCCACATGAGCTGGCCAGAAACAGAAAATTGTCCAGGAACTAGCTCTGGCTTTTACCACGCTGGAGTTTTAGACCAGTTCTGGTAACAGAAAACTGAAAATTGTGGGAGAAAATATTAAGTATTGGACTTGGGTGGCAAAATCAGCTTATCATTGTGCATCTTTTCAAGATTAATTGTTTGTTTATCTGATGTATGAGAGTTATGTAGTAATATAAGCCTGGCTAACAATGATGCAATGTATATTCTGGATCAATGAACCTGCATCA
>JBAMIG010000004.1:8379614-8391585 GCA_037177335.1 Kiunga ballochi
TATTAGGTAGATATGTATGATATCGGCTTTTTTATTGATACCCGATTTAGACAAAATATTAATTTCTGATACCAATTATATGTATATGTGTAAAACTAGTTGTTATTATAAAAAAAGAGAAGCTAATACTTATATTTTCCGATCTCACATTTTATTGCTGATATCGTCCAACAGTATCGGACATCTCTAGTGTTAGCTTTCCAAAATAATCCAAATTGATTAAATATATAAAAAAAAAACAGTGCTTATTCTTTTTGTAGTCAAGATATAAGCAATAAGACACGATGTTTATGCTTCTCTAAAAATCAATATATTCCTCACTTTGACGCTACAACTTGCTTTTGTTGAGAACGTGGCTTTAAGGGGGCTTTTTTTAAAAGTTAGCATTAGCTTCATATAACCAGAAACATTTAAATTAGGCCAAACCAAGCAGACCCTGGAGCTCATGAGCAGAAGCCACATACCGTGCTGAGACGAGGTTATTCAGTTCAAATCTGGCTGCACAAATCTGTCCACTCCACTGTTTGTGCAATACCAATGGATGATCCGTCATAGCTTCTTTGTGCATAGCAACACTCAGCCACACATTACCTTTACCATGTTACCTTTGCTGCAGTGCTACCACTGCAGGGTATTATCCTTTTAGTAGAAACATCTTATAATCATAAAAGTGGCATGCATTGATCATAACAGACCATGCAGCTCCCTCTTGTTTGCTTATAAATGGCTTTCAATAATCTTTATGTTTAGATGAGGTATAAATAAAGTAGCATCAAGAAAAGCTTGCCGTATGAACCATTCATGTTTTTTTTTTCTGGGTTGTGTGCACTCAACGAGGAGGGGTTAGAGACATTCTTGGGAACTGCTACAGGGAGGAATGAGAGGCCGTGCAGGACGTGGCTGCTGCAGTATGTGTGTCAACCAGGGAGTCTGAAATTCAGGTCAGCGGAGCATGCACACATATGCAGGAATGCAGAGTTAGGTAACAGAGGCGTTTTAAGGGAAGGTTGTCTGGATAGCTGGGGGTCAAAAACAACAACAACATCAAACTAGTCGAGTTTTACTACAATACATTTGGTTCTTTTCCTGCTTAGCAGGCATTCAGAGGTTTGCATTAAAATTGAACTGTCAGAAAAACATTTTGCTGCTTTGTTGCTGTTAAAGTTGGGAGATTGATATAAAAGGGACCCTAACTTTGGTCCTTGAGGGCTTACTGTCCTGCAAGTTTTCGATGATTTCCAACACACCTGATTCAACTTATTCGGTTCTTCTAAAGATTGTTTGCAAAAGCTTTGTGATGACCCAGTCACGGGGTTGCTACGGGGAAGAGTTGAAATGAGGTATATCTGCTTGAAATTAGCAGGTTATGCAACGTGTATGCAACACATGAGTGTGTTAGGCATCTGGAATAGAAATAATTCATAAAATCTTTTTGTTTTATCTTCTAAATGCATGACTGTGGATATAAATGCTGAATATTTATAATATTTGCAAGTCTTGCTGGTGTTAGCAGCTGGAATTTTACAGTCATTCCCATAGATTCATGTGTGTTAATCATTCACAATATAATGATTAAACCTGAGCTTTTAAGGGGGAGTTATGATTTTTTTTGCTTAGGTTGTTTCTCCTCAACCACCCAGCGTTTTGCAGATGAAGCCTGTCTGTGGATGTGGCACAAAGCAGTTAATGCTGCAGGTTTTACATTGCGTTGTAACGAAGGGAAAGCGGTCTTTACGCTTGATTCTCTGTTTGCTCACAACCACACCGAGGAAAGGATTTTGTAAGGACACACAGGGGGACTGTTTTAGTACACAAAAACAATCAAATGAATCCAATTACTTGGCATTCCCAAGCACGCCCAGGCAAAATTCCAGTTTGTCATGTGCTATGCTACTACAGCGAGCGAGCAGTAAAATACTACCAACTACTTCTTGTTTAATCGCCAGTAAAAACTGCACAGACTTTCTTGTTGTTGTGGCGTGTTGAGGTTTCTTTTTCCTGCATGAGGGAGTCATGTGAGAGCAGGAGAGCTTCGTGTTTCTGCAGTCAGGGGAATGTGTTTACGGGGGACTTGTACCCGTCTGCCTCGCCTTTTTAGTTTGTCGCTGCACACAGTGGGTGTGGGTGTGGTATCCTCGATGACGGAAAGCAAACACAACTCGTCCCAAACAACTAACATTTCATATCTGTGGTTAAAAAAAGAAGGAAAAAAAAGCCTCTTGTGTCTGTGAAGGCAGCGTGGGGGAACGACTGAGCCTCCTTCACGTGATCCTCTTTAGAAAGGTTGTATTTTTATACCATCTTGTTACTCGTAGCTCTGCACACCAGCTCTGTGTTAACTGTAAACATGTTCAGGACGGGCCTGCAGTGACAGGGAGACTAATGAAGGACTGCTGAAAGGTTGCGTGTGTGTCTGTGGTGTTTCTCGGCAGGCCTCTGGGCAGGGTCCCTCACCACCTCAAACCGCTCTCCCATCTGTCAGTATTTCCCCAGGAACCTGCCAGCCAGATGTAAAGTCCCTCCTCTGACAACCTCAAATTCCAGGGCCTCGCTATGGTTATCCACACTCACGCAGCACGGCCCCCCCACTTTCACCTCTTTTGGAAGAGAGGTTGTAAACAAGGGGCAGAAGCAGATTTACAATGCAGAAATCTCTTCTCATCCCTGCAACTATAGCATCATAGTCCGGTTAAGCAACTATATGTGGAGAAAACAGAGCTAAACGGTGAAATGTTACTGACTAAAACTGCAAAACAAGTTTAATTTAAACAGCCTGGATTGCAGTTCAGATCAGCTTAATTTCAGGGGCAATAAAGCTTTTTGATATTAGATTATTGTGCCTTTTTATAGCCAGTGTATCCTGTGCGGACTCAAGTTGCAGCAACTCGTCCGAGTACGGTGTCGCATTTTCTTTAAACAAAGCAAGGAGAAATACCAAGGCAGCTCTGGCAGCGAGAAGTGTTTCTGGCGACCTCTGACCTTTCGCCGAGCGGGTTTGGCTTGGTGCCAGACATGCCACTCTGTCCCGTGTGCACGGGAAGAGGAATCCACTGCATTAAGTTCATTAAAACAGCGCAGTGAGTGAGGGGTGAAGACCTGTTTGTACAGGCTCGCCTGCATCTCTTGCTAAGCAGACAGAGGAGTTCTGGGACACAAACTGTGACCACCAGGACGGCGTGTATGTATGTGGACACTGAGAGGACGTGTATGTCTTAGAAATAGGTTGCTACAAATACCACTTGAGCAGCAAAACAAGATGTTTTCTAAGGCAGAACAGAGAAAAAAACAGCACTGCACTCAGCAATGTTGGAGCGTAAGTCAGCAGTTCTAAAAGCTCGTTTCAGCTTTGACGCTTTGTAGTTTTTTTAGCTAAAGTTCTCCTTTTTTATTGGTTTTCCTCTCTCGAGGCTTTGTTTTGGCACCGAGCCCCTGATGGAGAGAGAAGAGGAGGGGGAAGGACGGCCACAGGTCACGCACAAATCATCCCGTGGTGGTCAGCACGTGAGAAAAGTCAGGTGGTGATTTCTCTGCAAGAGCCGCTACTCCTTTTTTGTCCGGAGGAAACATTAATGCAGCTAACGGTGAAAACGTCAGGTCTGCGTGAGGTTCCTATTGAACAATAAAACAGAGTTTTACCGTCTTTGAAATCATGCCTGAGCTATAAACCCGTGGTGTGACACTGTGCACGGTTGGGATAGCAAAGGCTGTCCCAGTTTCAACCCAGACAAATTGGGGAAATTTGTTCCGATTGAGGCGCGTGCAGGCCAGGTGGTGCAAACTGTCTGCTCTCTGTCAGGGACACAACGCTCACGTTCATCTGGTGCCACTCTTTGCATGGCTGTTCCAGGCTGATCTGATAAACATTGCGTGACCAGGGCTTGGCTTAGGAATAACAAACATGAGCGAGGGAGGATCCTAACCCGCCGCTCTGAATAGTCTATGGCTCTTGAGGAAAGATTGCAAGTGTGTCCATTGCAGGACGGAGAGCTGTCAGAGTTAAGTTCAAATAGGTCCTTTCTTATTAACATGCATCAAGTATGCATAGTTTATTTTACTGGGGGTTAGTGAAGACTTTAGCTGTTTGTTTGTGCTTACCATCAGCTGGCTTTTGCTTCATATTTACAGCAAAGATGGCAGGAGGGCATCAGTATTCTCATTTCACTCAAAATAATCCGATCCGATTGTTGACTTGCAGATCAACCCATGCTACATTTTTCAGTGATTCCCGTTACATCATCAAGCCATTTCTCTCGCTTTAGAAATGGGTCATTTCATGTTTATTTTGGTTTCCTTCTCTTCTTTTCACATTTTATGTAGACAAGCTGCAAGAAGTCATTTCACACCTCAGATATCTCCCTCACTTTGTGCTATTTCTTTTTAACTTATTACTGACCAAACAGGGCTTTTGTTGAACAGGGGAGTTATAACAAAGCTTAAGCCAAAGACAAACTGCAGCCTGGTATAAAAAAAAAAGGACGTTTTTAAAACATTTATATATTTAAATCTTCCCAAGTAGATCTATGATGCAAATGAGCACAATAACAGCTTAATGAATGTCAGCTTTTCGCTTTGTTTGTACCTGCTATAATCTTTTTTATTATTTCCAAGATGCAGAACAGTTATAAGGAACGACATATTTCATGATAAACCCGGCATTTATCTGTCTTTTTTTTTTTTTTTTGCACCGGACAGCTTTTCTTTTTCCAGCAACTTTAGAAAAGCAGAAAGAAACCGGAGCGCGTTTCCATCCTCTGCCTTCCAGGTGAAAGACGTGCTGAACGTGCATGTGTGGGGGGGGCGGGGATGTACTCAGGGAACACTGAGTTTTTCTAAACGGGGTGGGGTGGTGGGGGTGCAGGGTATTCGGGGGAAACGCCTTGTTTTTGTTTTTTTATTACAAGGGAGTGATGGGGGTGGGGGTGCAAGATGGTTGGCTCAAGTTACCCTTTGGATGATGCGAGCCGAGCGCTGCCTAGTGCAGCTGAGCACACTGCGCTCAAAGAAGCCTTTTTTCAACCCAAGAGAAAGTCAACCGTTCGGACCCCCGCTCCCATTCCAAAATAACACCCCTGTCCTCCCCCTCCTTCTGCTGCCGACCCCTTGCTCCTTCCTGCCTGCTTCCCCTGGCTGCAGACCAAGTGCTTCATGTGGCTTGACTGAGGCAGGTTGGGGGGCGTCCCCCACCCTGGTCCTCAGAAGACACTTGTTTTCCACTGGGGATGAGGGAGTGTTAGTGTTGGCAGGGTGGAGCAGAGGGTTGAAGGGGTTCAGTTGAGGCCGTCCCCTGCGAGAGGAGGTTATAAAAGAGAGAGAGCACTTTCACACGGCCTTCCAGCACCTCTGTGCACCTGTAGAGAGGCTATTTCATGACTTTTTTTTTTAAATTCCCTTTTTAAGAATATTTTTTTGTCATGTTTACAGCAACAAAGAAGTCAATTAACATTAAAAACACATTTTATTTAGGGAGTTAATTATGTTTAAGCTTGTTGGTTGCCCCCAGGCTTTTTCCTGACCGATCCATACATGAGGCAGACGGAGCCGGTGAGAGGGGGTCGTACTTTGTGTTTAAAAAAATGCAGGTGACGCCCTTCCTGAAAAAGAAACGGGGACAAGACTGTGTGCACGTTTGAGACTTGTGCACTAGCTGTTGTCTCCTGTGTGCTCATATCTGCACCGGAGAGCTTCACCTCGCTGGTTAAGGTTTATTGTGGCTGTAGCGATGGCCAGAGGAGATCTTGCATTGTTAAGAGTTTGTTTACCGTTCAGCTGGAGTTAGCCAAAGGAACGGGAGAAAAGGGGGAAGGCTAGGTCAGAACAAAGAAACGGTTCATGGACCAGCTTGGCTAATGCAGGATTGAAAGGCCTTTATGAACAAATCTGAATGGACCTGGGACAGAAAGGGGATATGGTGATTTAAAATAAAATATTGTGAACAAGAGCAGCCTTTTTAGATAATATACAGTATCCATAGAAAGTCTCTTCATGAGCACACAAAGATCAACTCTGCCTTATCCTCGCTATCACTAAAATAAACATCCTAATGGTGCATCCAGGGAATTGTTTACTCGAGGCTCCAGGGTTGTTGGCCTGCAGGGCTTTGGCGAGGATGCAGGGTTTTCTGGGGTCACAATCTGCATCTTCAATTTCAATCCAAGTCACTAGATCATATGAGGAGCTTATCATGACTGCTGTTTTGTCCAAAAACAGGTTTTTTTTGCACATTTTCACTGAGTTTGAGGACGCTGAGTAGCAGCCATCATCATCTTAAACACTTTGAGAAACAAGGCTTCACAGCAGAAAGGAAATGACTAAAATGGGGATTAATCATTAGTGTGTAAAAATAAAAAACTAAGCGTTCACATTGAGGCCCTGTTTGTCCTGCAGAATGTGTGCTGCGAGTGAGAGAGAGTAAGACTCGGCATCACAAATCAACTGTGGATATCATGCATTTTAAAACCATTTGAGTGATTTCCTTTAGACCAGTACCGGGGATCTACTGGAATGAGGACTTCTCAACGATTTGACTGACCTTCATTTGTCTGTTTTTTGACGTTTGCCTAAATATAAATATTTTAGGTATTTGAGAAACGAGGTTAAGTAGTTAAAACACCACCCAGGACAACTTCTCAACCCCTAAGGAAACACTGCAGTGAATTGTGTGTGTGTGATGATAACAACATTAATACCCCGACATGGCTTCTTGTTGTATTGTCAAAGAAAAAAAGACTCTCTGTTATTTTATACACAACATGAGCAGTGCCTGCTTTTAATCCACATGGGTAGCATCTTTGCATGTTTACAAAATGAAGTATTTGTATTAAAATATAACTAATTATTTAAAATGAAAAAATTGCTTCATTCATTTGTGTAATTTAATCAGAAACGCAGCATAAAGTTGTCTTTTTTTCTTTTTTTTCCGTGAGCACAAATAGTCTTTGCAAGTGTCTGACAACTGTTACCACTCTGAAAATATCTCACAGTCAAAATCAGAGTCACAAGTGAAACCAAACCTGCAGAGCATCAGGCCTAATCATGCATAACTCGGTCATTAGCCTGTGTGCTCGTGTTTTCAAGCACAAGACAAGGACATGAAAATCTTTGTGTACCAGGAGCATTTGCCTCGCTATTTAAAACAGAAGCTCACGTGGATGAGCTCCTCTTGACCTGTGCACGCAGGAGTGTGTGCATGTGTTCGTTTTTCTGGAATCGTGTGTGTGTGTGTGTGCTCTCAAGCTTTTTTTTTTTTTTTTTTTGCTCATGGATAGGTGCTGACTCATTGTGTTTTTGTGTGGTTGCAGACGTGCCAAATTACGGCTCTACTTGGAGCAGTTGAAGAAGCTGGTGCCTTTGGGTCCAGACAGCACGAGACACACCACTCTGAGCTTACTGAAAAGGGCCAAGATGCACATCAAGGTACTAAAGAACAGCTTTACTAAAAGCAGACGCAAGCTGAGTTTTAACTCTTCCACAAAGATATAAAACAATGATAAATGTTTCTTTGTGCTCTGGTAAAGTGGAAGGATATATTTAGCACATTTTAAAATATAATTTACTAAACTAAATCAAAAGAAATCACCTGATGAACAGTTGCTGAATCCCTGCTGGGAAGAAAATCCAAAAAGGAAGAAAAACAACTCGAACCAAATGAGCAGGATGTTTAGACTGTTTAGAAACAACTTGTCTCTGGATCATCAGGTTTGCAAAAACCTAAAGATGAGTCTAAAAAAACAGGTTTGCAACAAGAAAGTTTTAGAAGGAATGTGACTTTATGTTAGAATGTGAATTTGCTGCAGAGGACGAGCATGTGTAGTTTAAGTCATGCTGTTCTGACTGTTTACATGCAGAAACAGTGTGGTTGGAAAAATCCAGACGTAGCGAGTTTTAACCCTTCATTTCCTGTTTATCATGCAAGTTCTCTCTGCTCAAACAATACGCGTCGATTCTCGACAGAAGGGCATCAGAAGAGGTCTTTGATTCACCACTGAAAACTTTCAGATGCAAAAAAAAAGTGCAAAATAAAGCCCCATGCTGATTCCAATTTTGACATGTTGCATATCTTTTATTTTCTGCTTTTTAGGGCGAAGTCTTGTGCAATCGTTTGAATTTTTCACTCAATAAATTTTAAAAACCGTCGTCGCTTTACTTTGTTTTGCAACTTTGACAGACTGCTTCTTTCAAGCAGAGAAAAAAAATGGTTTCAGAAGCCTTTTTAACTTGTGATCAGGAACAGCATCAGCGTGATGCAAAATAAATCTGCATTTCTTGAAGATAACATTAAAAAAAAAGGTGAAATGACCTTAAAATATATGTATTCCTCCAGTGCGGATTGCATTCTTAGTCATTCTGCATTTTCCTTTACTCCTCCCATGCAGATCGTGTGATAAGTTGCACGTCTTTTCATTTTAAATGCCAAGTGCAGAAAATATTTACATGTAATAAAACGTTTTGGCTTTAGGATATCGAGGATATAATATCGTAATATATAAAAAAGTGAATAAAAGATGGCAGAATTCAAATTGGCATCAGTGACTATCATCCCTTATTCTTGTCATTGCTGTGTGCATTTGCAGAAGCTGGAAGAGCAGGACCGGAAGGCTTTAAACATGAAGGAGCAGCTTCAGAGAGAGCACCGCTACCTCAAACGCCGCCTGGAGCAACTGTCTGTGTCGGGATCCGTGGAGCGCATCCGCACCGACAGCATGGGCTCCACCATTTCCACTGATTCAGAGCAAGGTATGCTGGCTCCCAAAAGTAAATGTGAGGTAGAAAAACTGCACATATGCACAAAGTGTACAGCGGTGCAGACCTAATTTAACTAGAGATGCCTGCATTTGTTAGAACTTCTTTAGACCACATGGACAATTCTGTGCAGCTTTTCTTTACATGTATTACAAACAAACAAAGACTTTGGGTAGTCATGCATGGCATGACACTGGAGGAGCATCATAGGCACACCCTGCTAGATCTGCATTGCTATTCAAGGATGGCCTCTCTTGTTTGCAGGCTCCATTCTTGGGTTAAAGGTTAACACCTCAGATTACAGATAAAGAAGTCTGGCTCGCCTTTTTAGCTTCTGGTGAGAGAAGGCTTTATGTCATGTGGTTCGCTGTGAAACTGGTGCAGGTTGTGACAGATCTGTCACATGTCAGCTGCAGAAATAACAGAAACGCAATAATCTGAGGTCAAACCCTGGTAAATCTCACGAGACGTCTGTATGCTTCATCAGAACGGCTCGTTGGAACAGGTGCATGGGGACCAGAGCGTTTTGTTGTGGTCGTGGCGCATATTGTAAAAACTGAACCTGCACTTCATACGTTTTCTGAGTCGCTTTCTTGTCTGTCTGCAAGAGTACTTAGAAGAGAATGGGAGTGCTAATTTAGTAGCTGGGATGTGTCTCACTTCATTTGAAAATAATAGCGAATGACTGCTCTGCAAGGGCCAAGCTTATAAAGAGTCTGCCAATCACTAGTGTCACAGATTTGCCTGAAATCCTCAGCTTTGGGCTGTTGAAGTCCGTTTACAAATCCTAGATGAGGTAAGCACATATGCAGTTGTTAATCAATGGACGGGGATTACCTGGAGAACAAATATCTATCTGTTTGCTTCAAATTAAAGCATCTAAATCCAGCTTTAATCCTCAGGTGTGGCAAACTCACTAGTAAATACCCCGTGTGCCGCAGTTGGGTGGAAACAAGCATTTTATTCTACACTTCCTCTGTTTACACCTTGTCTTTCTCTTTGCTTCTGCAGAGGTGGACATTGAGGGCATGGAGTTCACCCCTGGCGAAGCAGACAGTGTGGACAGCATCAGCGACGGAGAGGAGGACCACTATAGCCTCCAGAGCAGCTCCAGCGACACCAGCTACACAGCCACACATTCCCACAGACTGCAGCCGCACCACTGTTAGGCACTGAGTAGCCCTCCATCTCTCAACCAGCTCACTCACCTTTGCTTTCCTATCCCCATCTTGCCTTCCCAAATTTGCAGTTGCCAACACCTCCGACCACCGACATCAGACCAGCCCACACCGGCGGTACGCCCTGAACTTCTTTTCCTGGCTATGACTGTCCAGGAAGTGCATACAACCGGCATCCCGCTTTAGCCCTGTCTAACCCTCCCTCTTGCCCTTCACATCTAACCACTGACCCTACCTCACCCTATTGTATCCTGCCTGAACTCACCCACCTCCCCCAATATCCCCTGCCCTCCCACCACCCTTCCAACCTCCAACTTGTGTTGCTGCAAGCTCAGAGAGCACAGAGTTTGTTGTTTTTATCTGATAGGTCTGTGGTGAGGTGGACAGCTTTGACTTGTTAATTGATGTGTCCAATGAGGACAAAAAAAAAAAGAGCTTTTTTTTCCTCCCCAAATAGCAACAACCAGACACGGTCTTACACTTGGTTTAGGTTGTAAAAGTAAAAAGCACTGCTGTTTGACTTCATAAATCATGTTTACCCAACTGTCTTTTGCTTATAAGCTGTTGGTGTTGAGGCTGTTGGAGCTAAAAGACCTGTCAGGAGGTCCTTTTGGCTTTTTAAGAGCTCACACAAGAAGAAAGCGACAGCAGTGATTGACAGTTTAAATACATTTAAAACCTATAATCTTAATATAGTTTTTAAGGTAGAATTTTAATTGGAAAGAAGAAACCAATCACCTTAATGATTCCACACATATTTAAGTTTGGAAAGAGCCAGGCAACAAGCCATCACCCCCCTCATTCCTCATCCTAATGCCAGAATGTTCTTCACTTTGGCTTCATACTACAAGACTGCTGTCAGTCTTTTCATGAGACTCTGAATAAGCAGACCAGAACAAATTGGGCCATCCTTTTAATTCCTTCCTCTTTAGCATGCTATGAATGCACCACAGTGCTCCTACGAGTATGTGAAATACATAGACTCCTCATCAGTACCCACGTCATCTTCACATGAAACTAAAGAAAGCCGGGAAAGTGTCAGAGCTGTGAGAGCAGACAGAATGTAAATAAATGCACAGTTAAGGTCTAAACTCCCATGTTTCCCCCTGGTTGGGTTGCCTAACCACTACTCCACACTACTGACCACTACATTATACCACCCTATGGTGTGGATGGACTACTATGTCAAAAAAAAAAGTTGTTTCACAACTATAAAACTCATATATTTCTCAGTAGCTAATTGATGTAGCAATAAGTACTAGTGGCTTCCTCTGGGTGTCGATTTGACCTGGACCACGAGATGTTCTTAGGAAACCTTTTTTTGTTTAGATGGC
This sequence comes from Kiunga ballochi, assembly GCA_037177335.1. Taxonomy (NCBI): domain Eukaryota; kingdom Metazoa; phylum Chordata; class Actinopteri; order Atheriniformes; family Pseudomugilidae; genus Kiunga; species Kiunga ballochi. The sequence goes on from JBAMIG010000004.1 coordinate 8,390,866, forward strand.
AGGCTGTCGCTCACAGGAAGTGGACCTGTAAACCTTTTCACCACATTCACTAATAGGTCCTTCTGTCTGTGCAGCATAATTTACCAGACATTTACATTTCTCTGCAGCTCTGTTGCTTTTCCTGTTACGCTCCTGTGCTGGTGGAGTCTTCTTATGTAACATTCAGATTAACAAGTCAAAGCTGAATTAAAAAATAATTTTAGAAAAAAAAGGAAGGGCAAGCTGTGACGATTTGCTGTCTGCAGTGGTGATCAGTGTAGCTAATCTGGCAAACTAATCCCATTCAGTTCACTTCTCATTTCTCTAACAGGTGTAATAACCTTATTTTCTCTGTTATCTGTTACTTCTGTCCGTCTCAGCTTTGGGCTCTGCTGAAAAAAAAAAGAAAAAAAAAAAGCTCCATGTTGACGGACGAGGCACTTCTGTTGCTCTCTGACGATTTAAAAATCAGCAACCCAAGTCTCTTGCAGTCTTTTAGAGTTTGGCACTTTAAAAACAAAAAGGGGCCCAGCCTAATGTGGCAGGTCTGACCAAAAAAACAAACAAACAAACAAAAAACTATTAAAACTATGAAAACAATTAAAAAAAAACTGCATACAAAAGAAGCTACTCGTCACTAAAAGTGATATTAGCCAGTGTAGTCTATATTTCTTGTATTAAATTTTGTATTTTATTTTCCTAAATGTTCCCTTATGAAGAAAAAGAGCTAGTATCATATAT
>JBAMIG010000004.1:8403431-8426388 GCA_037177335.1 Kiunga ballochi
ACAAGTCATTATCTGTGAAGACACTCATAAAACATTTCTGAAATATTCTTTTATATATTACGTCTGGATGTAAATTAAATTCTTCAAAAGACAAACTTTATTTATATAAGTTGCTTCCTACAGACTAAATAAAAAAAAGGTAAACAGATAGTTTGACTATTAAAATTAGCTCCTTAGGTACTGTGTATCTAACAAGGCTAGCTACTCCTGAATGCGACTTAATGTGGTCAGATAAACATCAGCTTTGTATCTAAAGTCGATAATATAACGTGCTAATTTAATACTTACTATACAACTCAGTCGGAACTATGCTAAGTAGTATCAGTTAAGGGTGCCTACTATAAACATGCTGTAAGCAATGTTAATAAAGTTTTGATTAGCTTAGCTAGTCATAAGATGACAATAACAAACAAAGGTTTGACGCGATCTAGGAAGCCTTACCCGTGAAAGAAGGTTAATAAAAAGGTATGCTGCCAGATATATGTTTGTTGACCACTGGTGAGCCTCAAGCTCACAAATAACTAACGTTAGCTAACTGGTGACATGAAATGTTAAAACTGACAGGACACGCATCAGCTGGCTATCCGAGTGCGTCTCAGTAAAACTACTTCCGGCTGTCATTTCAAAGCAAAAGTTTGTATTGCCCAACGTTCTACTAACTGTAAAAATAGAAAACCTGATAAATGAATGAATGAATGAATGAATGAATGAATGAATGAATGAATGAATGAATGAATGAATGAACAAGCATACTTGTATGAATGCATATTTACACATATGTAACATGCAGTGTCGTCGAGTTTCCAGTAGATGGCGCGCTAGAAATAGTCGAAACGTTCAAACAGATCACGTGTTCTTTCTTTTCTCCTCTTCGTTGGTGCACTTGGCCTGCAAAGGGAAGTGTCCTCCACGGTGTCATTGTAAATTTGTGGAGGTTGAGTGTTCAGAAATTAGCAATGTCTGGCTACACACCAGACGAGAAGCTCCGTTTCGAGCAGCTTGTAAAGCTTCGGAGGCAGTGGTTGAAGGACCAGGAACTTAGTCCGAGGGAGCCCGTGATACAAGCTAAACCTCCAGGCGCCATCGCTAAGTTTTGGGCTAGTTTTCTGGAGCCGAAGAGCCTGTGGAGGCTTTATGTGAGTGTCAGTTCTCAGTTAGCCCTCGCTGTGTATCAAAACAACTGGGTATAATAAGGGCTTAACTTTAGATTTTCACTGTGTAATTTGTAGAGATGTCCAATTGTTTCATTAATGTATTGACCAAAAATAGGGGTTACATCCTGTCTTTCAGATTCACGGTAAATAAAACTTATCTTCACCTTATTATCGAGTGCAATGATCATATGATCAATTTTATATTGCATCAGATGTCATTTATATTAAGTTTTAACTATATTGCAACTTGGATAAGATGCATCATTTAAATCCTTGAGTATGGGAAAAGCCTACCAGTTTTTTTATATTCAGAAATGATAGTGATCCCTACCTGCTTCATTAATTAAGAGAAAATGCTAAGATTTATTTTGCTCATCATATAAAGGATCTGGAAAAATCTATTTAGATTTGGTTGATCCTATTCTTTTTGTTGATAACAGGATTAAAGTTTTGGATTGTTATTAATCTGATTATTGTTCTGTCTTTGTAATTTTTTAGGGAATTATCTGTTGTAAAAATCCAATATTTAAACATTTTAATTATTGAGGAAAAAGTCATGCCAATATGAATCTATTTATTTAAATTTTACCCTTTTTTAACAAATATAATTTATTTTTATTTGGAAGCTATCAGCAATATTGCTATGATTAATTGTGCTTCTCTTTTATTAATATTATCTTTGCAGACCTACAAAGCATACAGAGGGGGTGTGTTTACGTTAACACGACTGCTGATACCTGCCTGGATTGTTCACTACTGTGTGAAATATCATGTTGCTGTAAGTTTTTTGTCTCATGCTATTGCATATGACACACAAACATGTAGTAATATTCTAGAAAGTATCAGGCTTTGGTTAGCACTGTGGTCTCACAGCAAGAAAGGTTGCTGGTTTGAGCTTCGGCTGGGGGGGGCGATCTCATGTGTGGAGTGTGGAGTTTGCATGTTCTCCTCAGGTACTCTTGACTTCTCCTCACCATTTAAAGACTTGCATCTTGGGGATGGGCTGATTGGAGACTAAATATTGTTCATAGGAGTGAGCGTGAGTTGTTTGTTAGTTGGCCCTGTTTTAGGCTGGCGACCTGTCCAGGTTGTACCACGCCTCTTGTCCGATGTCAGCTGGTATTGGTGTGCTGACCCCCACCCCAACCCCCCCTCCCCTTTCCCATTCAAAGGATATATGGATGGATTATGTTTTTGTTAAATATTGACAGTAATTATTTTCTTATCGCATAAAACTATATTTTCATGTTTCACAACAACTCTACTTATTTTCATTACTCGTAAGGGAATTTTCATTATTATCTATCTGACATTTACTTGACTATTTTGTCCATCAGTGAAGAATTTGTGGCTACTGTCAGATTAACCTTGTTTCTGATTATTCTAACTCACACACCTAAGGATTGTTGTGCATGATTCAAGTGTACAGAAAGTGACTAGTCCTTTCAGATTATCTGCATAGATGCCAGGGATGGCAATAGACAGCATAGACTTAAGTCTATGTTTGTTTGTTTTTCTTGTATTTGCTAAACATCTACAGTGTTACTTAAACGGCTTAAGTTTAGAAATGGAAAATTGTATAATCAGTGTCTTGGCCAGAACAATAACAATGTCATTTTGCCCTACAGCAAAGACCATATGGCATTGTGGAACTGAAACCCAAGCTGTTCCCAGTAAGTATGGCCAACTTATTAATAGTAATTCTAACAAAGCACATTTTTTATTTTACTAATAATTATTAAAGCATGTGGTGACATTGCCTCCTTGTTGTGCTTAGGGAGACACCATTCTGGAGACTGGGGAGGTTGTTCCAGATCTTCCAGAGACCCATGGCCATCACTGAAGTTGAAATGTTTCAATCTTTGAGTTTCTGCTGTAAAAAATGTGTATATTCCAATAAAATATTACAAAATCCAATGCAAGAGCTTTAATATTGAAGTCTTTTTTTCTAAAAGTACTGTCTATAAATATTTCAAATTGATTACTCTAAGTATATTTTGGATAATTCTTTCCAAACACTAAATTAAATTGATAATCTTGATGTTTGAAATGCAAATTTATGTGAACCATCTGTAAACCGAGCCCTTGACCTGTTGGTTAGAGGCACTTCAGAGGGTGATATGTGATATTATTTTCATTTAGCATTTATGTAAACCAGGAGTGCCCAAGTTGATCCTATGACACTGCAACCTTTAGTTGCAACCCTCCTCCAGCTTGAATCACATAAATGCATCGGGCTTCTGAAGAGCAGACTATCCCAAAAAAAGACGTGGATGAGAAAATTAAGTTATTTGATCGAGGTGTCTAGGAAGTCGGCTACATCGAGAAGCTGATGTAAACGGAACAGTTACGGGTATTTAATCCTTACTGCAAATTTTATTGGTGAAAGTTTAGCTTTTTCATTGCACTCTTATTCTGAAGAGCGGAAGTTGTCGCTGATTTTTAAAAACAAGCGTGCGTTATGAAATGTACAGAGGAGGTCGAGGTTGGACGGAAATGACCATTCCATAAACTCGATTTAGGTTCCTAAAGAAGGGATTATGTGATCATTTGTCAGCAACATTCAAAATCGAAGAAGACACAGGTAGACACAGCGTAACTTTTCTCTTGTTTTCAATTGGCCCAAAGCTATTTTGGCTAAACTTAAGCTATCGCGTGTTAGCCAACTTCGCTAGCTGGCTAACTAAAGCTAACCAGTTTGATCAACGTTAAACTGCTTAGGGTTACAAGTTGCCTAACTTTAATGCACGTACGGTAGGATATTCGGCATACACATTTAGGCTTTAGATATGTATTTGTCAGGCACTTGATTTTCTTGCTAATAAACAAATTTTCCTCATAGAGATAAAAGGTACTTTAATAGCTTTCACGATAAATCAACAAAACTGTAAACGTGTCATTAAAGCGTATAGCAGTGACAGCGATAGTTATTGTATTTATAACGTTTAACTTTAGGTACTTTATCCTTATATGTTTGATGAAAATGGGAGGTTTGGGGATAGGCTTTTTTATTATTATATTTAAGGCTGTGGCGTTGATGGTCGCCCATATTTATACATCTTCCAGCCATATGATATTGTGATATTGTTTCATAATGACTAATTTGACATTTGACATATGCATTATCTGTATATTTATTGTTGCACCTTTGTTATGCTGTTATTACTTCAAAGATATGTCCGTGTTCTCGGTATGGACAGCTGTATATATACGTGTAACTTTAAGATAAGCTTAATTGTCATCTATAACTTGATGTAGCACTAATGTCGGTCAAATAAACTCGAAGTTGCTTTTAATTTTATTTGAATTTAACAAATGGCACAACAGCTTCAGGCCATAATCGACCCCTATATCATGTGCAGGTTTTATAGCTATATCTATGTAGATAATCATTCAGAGGATGCTTTGAGCATTTTTGGAGTGGCTGTCTCTTTTTACAGTAAATATGGACGCTTCTCAATAAAAATATTTTTGCTTATCTCTTTTCTCCATGTCAGATCATGTCAGCAACCAAGATTGCCCTGCAGCAGAGCCAGAGGAGTGGCAAAAGAATCAAAGCTGAAGGGATGTCTGCAGAGGTGTCTCCAGACTCCAAGTGTCCCATCTGTCTAGACAAATTTCACAATATTTCTTATGTGAACCGCTGCTTGCATAAGTTCTGTTTCCGCTGTATTCTCGAGTGGTCCAAGAACAAAGCCGAGTGTCCACTATGCAAACAGCCATTTAATTCAATCTATCACAGTATAAAATCTGATGAAGACTTTCAGAAGTATGAGCTCAAACAGCATGTGGATAATTCCTCTTTTGGATATTTTGAAGGCGTGCGGTTTAGATACCGCACAACTCTTACCGGAATCCATCGACAGATGCATCATGGGCGAACCTCTCTACCTCCAGACAACGGCGTGATGTTTGAAGGGTCGACGAACCCTACTCAGCAGCAGCAAGATCGCTACATTCGGCGAATGATGATGAGGTTGGCTGCCCAAAGAAGAGCTGCAAGTGAAGGCAGAGCAGTGACTAATGTTAGAGAGCAAGAGATGATCAACTTTAGGAGAGAGCTTTACCGTCGGGGAGAGAGAATCAGAAGCGTTCAGGATGGCGGACGCTCTCGTGATACCTCTGCTGAGTTCTTTCGAAGGAATCCTGCTTGTCTACATAGACTGGTCCCATGGCTGAAGAGAGAACTTGTTGTGCTTTATGGAGCCCATGGCTCTTTGGTCAACATCGTTCAACACATCATCATGTCCCGCATTACATGCTATGATTTGGCAGACGGAGCTATTCACGAAGAGCTCAGGCCGTTCCTCCAGGGTCGAACAGAGCATTTTCTGCATGAGTTCATCAGTTTTGCAAAATCCCCGTTCAATATGGAGGCTTACGACCAGCATGCTGTTTACGACTGCCCTGCCCCTTCCTCAAATGAAAGCAGCAGTTCAAACTCCTCTGTAATAGCCATATCAGAAGATGAAGACAGCTCGGCTGAGACGGACCATCCCACTTCTGCTCTGAGCCAGTCCGTCTGGGACGATGAGACGCCCGGGCCGTCATATTCTACTGTAGTGGAGCAGGGAAGGGTCGAGCTTCTGTCTATCCTGGACTCTGACTCTGATAGCAGTTCAGAGGAAGAAAGACTAGAACTTGATTCTTCTCCACAGCAAATGAGTTTACATAACCAAACAGAGATGACTCAGGTTGAGAGTAAAAATGAAGACTTTGACAATGACTGTGTTATTATTGGATTTGTTAAGCCGACAGCAGAGCGGACTCCCGAGCTGGTTCAGCTCTCCTCTGACTCTGATCATTCTTCCAGTGAAGACACTAAAGACTTCCCTCGTCAACCTCAACACATCCGTTTCCTCAGCTGTAGTCCCGCAGCTTCACAGAGCAGCGATTCCAGCAGGGCTGGACGATCAGTAGAAGCAGATAGTCATCATCAGTCGAATTCAATAGAACAGGGCTCTTTGTTGTCCGGCAGGCAAAAGACATCTAACAAGGCAGACAGTGTAGATGGATTTCAGGAAAGGCAGAAATCAAAGGACGAAGATCAGAGGAGGAAGAAGAATAAGTCAAGAAGTAGAGACCACAGAAGCCTGGTTATGTCCCACAGTAGTGTCAGCTCTCACTCCACTGAGATAAGTCATACTTACTCCACAGGCAGAGAACAATCAAAGCATGAGAGGAGCTACGATAAAAAGAATAGTGGTCATAGATATCAGTCTTATAGCCATTATAGGCGAGAGAGAAACGGGAGCGTGACTCATTACACACAGAGGCAGTCCTACTATTACAGCACCCACAAGTACTCGGATTTGTACTCGCGCTCTCGCTCCAGAAGCCGCAGCAAGGATTCCCGGAGACGGGACAGAAGGCGTTCGCGATCAAGGGCTTATTCCAGTAGTTGCTCGCCATCTGCAAAAAGGGAATCTCAGCATGACAAGCCTGGTGGAAAAAGAAAATACAAAACGAGACATTTGGAGGAGGCATCCAAGAAAAGTACAGATAGAGATGACTCCATGTCGGTAACAAAGCATAAGAAAAAACGCAAAGAGAAGCACCTTAAAAAGCCACGAGAGAAGTCTAAAAAGACCAGCGGCAGCGTGGAGCTCAGTGAGGAAAAGACACAGGAGCGAAGCAAACATCACCATAAAAAAAAGAAAAAACACAAGAAGAACAAACGGCACAAGAGTGTTGAAGACAAAGCAAGAGGCTCGCCGGCTGTCATTACCATAGACAGCGACAGCCAATGTAATATAGCAAATGAGGACATCTTAAAGGATACCACTAATAACCGAGTTAACAACCTACCTTTGGACTAATCTTTAAGTTTTTTTTATTGATGTATTCTTTGCAGGGAAAACCTGCCAAGAGTATCTTTTATTTAGGCAGTGTGATGATCATTAAAGCTTTAAAAAGATATTGTTATACACAGTTCTGTTTAAATTCCAGCCATGTTTATGTTCTTAGTGATTATTTTTATGGGTCACAAGCAGAGAACGTGTTATCGGTCCAGATGGAGGTCACAACTTGTTAATGACCACCACTTTTCAGTTTTCATACCATGCTAAAGGTGCCACCACAAACCGATCGATGATATCAGAAAGTCTGTTGAAAATAGTACTTCCTCTTCTGGAGAAAAAACATTGGGATCCACAAAGGTGTCCTAAGGGAGAACATTGATTGTTTTTTTCAGAAGATTATATGAATTATAATAAGACAGAATTATTGTAATTTGCCACAGGTGGACTTTTACCAATGTATGACGGGTGTCTGTTTTTTTGTGCTTTTGTATAAAATTTTATTCAAGAAAAATTTACAATGAGTCTGTGTGTTCACCTCATTTTGCTTTTGCCTTTTTTTTTTATTCAAGTGAGAAAATGATCAATTATATAGTGTTAATATACGACTTTTATTGTAGTAAGAAGATTTAGTTGTGTTAAAAGGTTAATAGATATTGAGTGGTGAAACATCATGTAATGTGTATCAAACTTATTATTGGACTCATGCAGTGTGTACATAAGAATAGGTAATGGTTTGTGGGTAGTTAATTAAAATTTTATTAGATAAAGACATCAATCATAAACGGTTTGTATTTCCGTCATGTGAACTTGTCTCGTTCTGCATGGCTTCTATTTTGAAAATAACCGAACAGGAAGTGAAACATCCTCACCTCGTGTTGCTGACGGATGCTGTTAAGGGTTGGGCTTTTTCTTGCAAGTTCGTCAATTCTACTCTTTTATCAGAACCCACATTAACGCCATGTCGTCTACGGTCCCCATTAAGGTATTCATTGTCTGCTTTAAAACATTGTCAAAATGGACATATCAAAGGTAATTAATGACATTCCGCTGCCGTGGCAAACGGAAGTGCAGGACGAGGCACTTAGTGTTAGCATTGAATTAGCATGGCTTTACTAGTGTTTACTATTGAGCTGGGTGAAAACATGGCAACGTTTTAATGTTAAGTGGAAATCGTTTCTTAAATGTGTTACAATCGTTGCATTTGCTTCAAGGCAATCCATCTAAAACACGTGGCTTAACTGGATTCTGTGCTTTGATAGCTGCCAGCAGGCTCTCATGTGAAACTAAAAAAGTATCAATTTAATACACTAAATGTGGCATAAAGATCTGTATGGAAAGTTAGTTGAATATTTAGTCAGGGACTAAAGGAATTTATATCCTAAGAGAAGGAGAGTTTTAAATCTAGTGTTTTATACATAAGTGTTTCTTTACAATATTATAAATTATAAATGATTATATTTATAATTAAATTATAAATATAAATCAATTAAGGTAAATGTATAATAGATAAAATTAAAATAAAGTAATGTCTAAGTTAAAAGATACAATGCATAGTCAAGTAGGATGACAAAAAAACTTTTAACTTGAATTTATATATAATTGTTCTATTTGGGAATTAAAAATCTAACAAGTCCACTAAAAGTAGATATAAAGGATCATTATCAGAGAATTAAAACCAAAAGTTGTGGAAAAAAAAAAATCAATACTAGTGGAAACTGACTTTTAATTATTTTTATAGCCAATGAGATTTAATTTCCTTACAGCTTATTTAATTTACGGCTTCACTTTCAAAGATGTAACACAATTTAGTATAATTAACATATTTAAAAATTACATAGAGGAAACTATGTCATTGTGAATAATTGTCTAGTGGAGTCACTACTGTATCTGAGGCCACTGAATCCTTTCAGGTTTTTTTTAATCTATATTTTGGTCACTGCTGGCCACCATCCACTCACACCTTGCTATGTTAGTATTTACCACTAGATGTCAGTATTCTTTACTAATTAATGAAATGTATTTTTGTTATTAAAATGTGTCCACCTCCATGTGTTTTACTGGAAAAGTTCTGTGGTGATATTATTACATAAGAAATAAAATGTATAACAAAAAGTAGGGTAGTCATGTCCGTCCCAGTAAAAAAAATAAAAAGACCTCAATATTAGTACAAATTTCCTCCATTATAAAAACAGACTTCTATTATATTTATTTAATTTGATCCGTTATTTATTAAGTATTGGAGCTTATTTTTGTTTTCTAGTGATCATTAGTAGTTATGTGGCTCTCAGAAAGGACAACAAGCCTTTCCCCAATTTCTACCTCAAATTTAAAACTAAATAATTGGACAACCTTCAGTTGATAGAAAAGTCAAAATCACATGTAAATTCCTTCATTAATTATCAGTTTGACTCGATTTGGCTTCAGTTTTGTTTTCTGTTTTATTTCTCATGTTTTCAGAGACTGATGTCATAACCTTTTGTTTACGCAGATACAATTTTACCAGTTTCAAAGGTTGTCTTTGTGATTTTTATACATAAAAATAAGTCAGATAAACATAAACAGATATAACATATTATAGTAATAGTAAAAAATGGCACTACTGATATGAATAAAAGCTATAAAAGGGCTCTTATGGTACATAATTACCTATGTTAAGTTACTGAGTAATGTCCCTGTTCCACAGCTCTCTAGTGGTTTTGTTTTGCTAGTTAATATTACAGATTTAGTGCTATGTTGCATTTTAATAAAGGAAAATGAGTTTTTAAAGTAATACTTAACTGATGTTATCTTAAGACTTCTTTCCACCCACATTAAATTTAAGTATGTAAGTATTTTTGGGATAGAGCTTAAAAAATATAATATTAACAATGATAATTTTCTCTAGATTGGAATAATTGGAGGTTCAGGTCTGGATGACCCAGATATCTTAGAGGGAAGAACTGAGCGATATGTTGACACACCATATGGAAAGGTAAGTGCTTTTCTCCTCTAAAGACGGCTCGTGTAGGAGTTTATGTAGTAGATTAGTACTACACAAGATCACTTTTATTTAATTTATTTGGATTATCCTGCTCTTGTTGAACAGCCATCAGATGCTCTGATCCTGGGAAAGATCAAAAATGTGGAATGTGTTCTCCTTGCAAGGTAAGAGGATGTATTCAGAAATATGTAACCCACTAGCACCACCTAGTGGAAAAACCATGCACCTGCTATGTTCAATGGAGACTTGCATTGTTTAAATAAGAAAATTTTAATCTGCCTTTGGTCTTTTTTTATAGGCATGGGCGACAACACACTATAATGCCGTCTAATGTAAACTACCAGGCTAACATCTGGGCTCTAAGAGAAGAAGGCTGCACACATGTGCTGGCCACCACAGCCTGTGGCTCCCTCAGAGAAGAGATTCAGCCAGGAGATATTGTCATCATAGATCAGTTTATTGACAGGTTAGTTTGTTTCAGCTCCATCATACCTTTACAGCATACAGGTATGATAATCTGTCATAGAGGCACTGAAGGTTTACTCTCTGTAACCCTTGTAACTCAATGAGTAATCATAAAGGGAGATTTTCAGATTTATCACAGATGGGGAGAGTTTCTCTGGTAATGATACCTTGATGTTTTTTTTCCTTTAAAATGAACCAGGTGGCTTTTAATTTCTGACACATAGATCAGGTGTTTAAACCAAAGAGTGTGTGAATGGAGAAATGATACGTGAAGTTCAGCACTTCACGTTTACTAGAGAGAAACATGGGTGTAATGTGTTTACCTCTGTCCTCGTCATGCTGACGTTTCAGACTTTTATAAGAGGTACTTCTGAACTAAATAGGCTTCATCTTGTATTTGTATGCAGAGCTTTCCAGACAGACAAACATCTGTTTTATCTCTATTGCTTTTGCCCTTCCTGTCTTTTTTTTTCTTCACTTCCTCTAATCATGTCTTCTTAACACTTCTTTGAAATAGACCGCAATAAACATCCAAAAATGATAGTTTTCTGGTTCTTTACACTGTGCACCAAGCAAAATTCAGCTGAAAGGTGGTGCAGACTCTGGGAGGCAGTGCGGTTTCTTAGCCTCAGAAAGCAGCCGGGCCACGATGACTCCAGAAAACATGCATCAAATAGATCACTGCAACGAGTTGCTTTTCTTCACAGTTTCATGAACTTCCATGTAAATGCATAAAAAAAAAAAGCGTATAGCCTCTGACTTACCACAACCTCTTCAATTTTTATAGACTTTATGATGTAATAATGTACATCCTTGTTTCTCAATCCGGGTCTTCAAGTAGGTCTACTACTGGCCTGCATGTTTTACAGACAACCCTACCTGAAGACACCTGAGTTAAACGTTAATATGCTTGTGAAGGAGGTTAACTAACCTGAAAATGACGCAGAACACTGAATGTGTTATTTTAGTTTTGTCATTTTCATTTTTAGTGTCAGAAAGTGAGCAGGCTTTATTAACAATGGGGATCTATGAATTAATGTGGATTATTTTCTGTTTCAAATGTCTACTTTTTTGTTAAAGGTTAGTGTTTGTCATAGTCTTTGTTTGGTGCACAGCAGATAAATCTTTACACATGTCTCACTAAAACCTTCTGAGTAAAGGAAGGACTTTGTTTAGTACAATCTTACTTAAGCAGCATTTCATTTGATTTTCTGGTTTAGCAACTATTACAGTGCTGAGTTGTTATGTTGAGCCTTTCATACACGTAATGCAGCTTTAGTTGAATAGTTAGGTCTACCTAGTTAATCAACCTGTTTTTTTTTTTAACTAATCCTATTTTCCTTTTTACTAAAAGTAATGACAAATGCAAACATATCCCAAACCATGAGCATTTTTTAAATAACTTTATTATAATCTGAACATGACTTTTAAGGGATGCTTTTTACTCTGTGTGAGGCTGACATGGAGCAGGAGAAAAGTCCAAGCAATATAGCTTTTTGTCTGCATATAAATAGAACTGATAGCTATCAAACAAAATGGAAAGATCCAACATTTAAGGAAGTAGAGACGAAGTCTGGAAGGTATAAAATGGATCCTTGAGAGCAGAGTGTGACAGTGATGTCATTTCTCGCCATAGCAGAACTGAGTGGTTTGGATGAATACGAGATGTGTTGGAAGCAGTGAGCTGTTCTGGACTGTCAGTACTCATTAACAGATTAGTAGCAAATGGCTTTAAGACCAGAAATAAGCTGCAGCCACAAGCCTGCAAACCAGTATATAAATAAAAGGCCTATTGTTAGTTTAAAAGATGTATTATCACCTTAAACGTAACCCTTGTTTTCAGATTTCCATGGAATTCAGCAAATAGTGCACCCGAGCTAGAGCTGTTTACTGTAATCACAGTGGATATTTATGTACTGCTGACTACACTATAAATGCAGCGTGGAACTCTCTGCTTATTAGCATGTAGTAAAAATAGATGAAGTGACCGTACCGGTCAGTAACCATAAGAAAGAAACCAGACCAGGATGCGGGTGGATATAAGAACTATGATTATTTTATTAATATAAGAACAAAAGGAACAAATGTGAGACTAAGAAGCAGGATGACGGAGAGCAGCAGATTGCCTCCTCTTCCCAGTCTGAAGAAGCAGACAGTTAGCAGCTAGCCGCTAAGGCTGAGTTAGCGCTAGGTGCTATCCAGCAGGTAAACTGGTGACAGCAGTGATCCCAGGTTGTTCCCAGCCAGGTAGCTGAATGAGCAGCAGGTGTTCGTGGTTAGCTCACAGAAACGACACCAGCACATACGCATACACACGTCATGGATTTTGTACATACTGTTTCCAGTTTGGGGAATGTGGATGTTACATCAGGTTTCTAGTTCAGGCTCCACACATTTTCTGCCTCTGCTGCTTTTCTGGTGAATCATTTGAAACTAATAAAACCAGGTATTTAGCTAATGCCTCCATCGCTGGTAGACATAGTATCTTTGTTTCATGGGATAAAGTTTGTTTTCAGCCGTTTCTGACTGCAAGGCAAATGTTAAAAAACCTTTTTGTGTAGCATGCATAGAGCATGACCCTGTGGGAGTGCTGTGCTGTGTGTTAGCTGAGTACATGGATAGCACTGAGTAGCAATATACTCAATATACTTGATGTCGGTTATTGCTTTTTGTGCTGTTTGAATCTGATGCCTTCTTACTCGTGTGTTGGCATAAAGCTAGTTGAACTGGTATGATTAGTACCCGGTCTTTCCACATTGTATTTGCTTTGTTGCCTGTGATTACGCAGATGAATTACCAGTATCAGGACTTATTTTTACTACATGAGGAAGTTGCTTGTTGGGACTTGCTCAGACTTGTCCTACAGCATGTGACAGCCTGTTTGAGACATCTTTTTTTTCCCCTCCCATGTGAACAAACCAGTTATCCTTTTGGTTTAAATATTTTTCTTATAAATGTTGTTCTGAAAATATCAGGATTTCCATTTATTGCATAAATCTAGAAATGATACAAACTATAACTATTGAATTGGTCGAGCATGTCATTGTCTGATTATGAAGAACTTAAATAAAGATAATAACCTGACTTGACTTAAAGCGCCTCCTGATCTTTGTCACATACTGTAGAATAAAATTACTAAAAACTAGTTCACATTTCTGTTTTTCTACATAAAACAACTGTTTGGCTGTCTATACAACACATAGCTGTCATCATTTTTATTGCTTTTAGCCATAATTAGAATATTTGAGCAGAGTGAGAGCAGAAGTCATGTAGAAATAGCTTTGCTAATGAAATGCCAGCCTAACAAATAACTCAATTTCTGTACTATAATATAGTATCGTGCTCAGCTCATAGTTTATCCCACGTGAGTGGTGTGGCTTTAAGCAGAGCAGAGATTTCTGGAAGGTGCCTTTAATGCCTGCTTTAATCTTCTAGTACCAAGGTTAGGAGTAAGCGATGGGGTTGGGCATCAAGGCATTCATAGTTTGGATGTCTAAGATATTTATGTTGTGACTCCTTTTAAAACGAGATCGAACCCAAAGCGGTGCCGTCAGTCAGAACTAGTTAAAGTCTTGATTTTGGACACAATGAGTTGAACTTTTTAGTATCTTTATTTTATTTACAGTGTGGATGTCACAGTTTTACATTTCAATAAGCATAAATCTGAACATGTTTCAGGCTTTTTGTAGTTTGACAGTGAAGCGACGGGAGAATAGAGTTTATACACTGTGGACCAAACTCTCGTACGAGGTTACAGGAAAACAGTCTTTAACTTGAGCAAGTAAATCACTCTTTTGTGTGAGGCTGACTTGTCTGCATGATGAGTTAGGTGGAGACAGGCTGGCTCTGTGCCTGTTGCTATGGCGCCCTGCCTGTTGCTTTACCACTGACTCAGCATAGCTCAACACTAGAGACCAGTTGCTGGGGTGAAACCCAAGAGGCATGCTTTTATTGTCTTAAAAAGCTGTGAAAGATTTATGGTAACTAATGATGTCATTTTAGGTGATTACTTTTATTATTGCTGTTTGTGTTGATTTTATTTTGTTTCCTTGTTTTTCAGTTTGATCTTGGACTTTAGTTAGATTTATAGAAATGGTTTATTTGTTTCATACTTTTATTCTTTAAACTGGGGTTCTTTGCTTTTTAGCTAACACTGTATCTCCTCATCAGGACCACAAAGAGAGCCCAAACACTGTTTGATGGGCAGTCAACCAGTCCCTCAGGTGTGTCTCACATCCCCATGGCTGAGCCTTTCTGCAACAAAACTAGAGAGGTCAGTATAAAGCGTTTTTCTTCTTTTTAGCCAAAAGAGCATTTATATTCAGTAAAATGATGTTGGACCTCGTCTTATTATGATCATTTCTTTAAAAAGAAAAAAACCTTAAAGTTTTACTTGAAGTTCTTTTATCCCCTCAAACCTCATTGTTTGATAGGTTTTGGTGGAGGTGGCACGGACTCTGGGGGTCAGGTGTCATGCTCGAGGAACTATGTTAACCATCGAGGGACCTCGCTTTTCCTCGCGAGCTGAGAGCCTGATGTTCCGCCAGTGGGGAGCCGACGTCATCAATATGACCACCGTGCCGGAGGTGGTCCTCGCCAAAGAGGCGGGTTTGTGCTATGCCAGCATTGCCATGGCAACAGACTATGACTGTTGGAAGGAGCATGAAGAGGTGGTGAGTTGGAAAGCTAGAAGTCCTGCCAGTTTCTGCGTTTATTTTTAGTGTGCGGCAAAGAGCACGGATCCATCCTGCAGGTCTTTGCTCCACTGCTCTGCAGACACCAAACAAGCTGAAGATGATGGGAGAAGTTGCCAGTTTGTTTTTTGTTTTTTACGTGAAGTTGTTAATTCACACTTCTGGTTATTTATTTTCTTGATACCACCAAATTATGAGCCGCCAAACTAAGTAAATGGATTAACTGTAGCTTGTAGATTGTGTCTGCTTTTAGCAGGCAGGGTGGCATGTGGGGAAAACCTGTTTAATACAGTTAATGATTTATCAAGAATTAGACATTCTTTTGTGCCAAATTTAGACAAATTAAGTGAAATAAAGTACATCCTAATGTTTTTTTAAAAACTTTTTTTTTCAAAATCTTTTACCTTTTTTTGTTTTTATTAAACATTTTGTTCATAGCTGTTATCAATAAAAAACAGGTTATAAATGAGTTTACTTTAGCATAATTCTGATAAATTAGCAGTGATAGATGAGGACACCAATATTCAAAGGTGGATAATCAATACGACAGCAGGGAAACATTTTGGGTTCAGTGCCTGAAATCAGAAACAATGTTTACATTCAGTCTTGATTATGTCACACACCACATTCAGAGCCGGACACACGGATGTTTGCTCTGCAGAACCATTCCTTCTGAGAACATTGTGCAATAAAAAGCCCATTTCCTGCAGACCTCATTCGTAGCTCTAAGACGGTAAAGGATATGATTTGACCCTTGATGGGATTGATAACTGTCCCATGCACACACTTGCATGCATATACTTTAGTAACAATTTGAACATTTCTATCTTGGTGAAGTGCAACGTCATCATTAAGAGTATGGTAAAGGCAAAATGTCCTCTTTTATTAGGATGTCTCATTGTCCACAGAACAAGGAGTTTCTGTCGCGTCTTATGGCTTCTCTGTGACCTATCCTCTGCTGGGCTTCCTGGATAATTCAGTGACTCTGTATCTGTCTGTATTTGTGTGAGCTTGTGGGCGATTTTCTTTTTTTCTTTTGTCACTGATCCAGCCCAGCTCACAACTCTACTTCCGAGTTCCTGCAGCTGACCTCTTCCCCCTCCTGTTGCAGATTGCTTGCCACATCCTTCCGCCCCCTCTCTCCTCATTCACTCCCTTCCAGCCTCACACTACCTCCTGGCCTCTCCCTGCTCATTCCGCCCCACCACCCCTCTCCCCAGTCGGCTTGCTTGCCAGCCTCCGGTGGAAGCCCTCCCACAGGAGGTTGAGTCACACTGAGTCATCAGCGCCGCTGTCCTCATCCTGAACATACCACAAAAACATAGAGTCTGACATGAAAACAAAGGATAGCGGGTAATGTTAATGGAGGTTAAAGGAGATGAATTAAAGACAGGACAGATGAAACAATGAAACTCAGGGAATATTTTTATCTATAGCTATAAAATAAATTATTGTGGTGATTAACACAACGAGGCCTTTTTGGCCCGATTTAAAACATGTACAACTTTTAATGCTAGTTAATAACTTTCTACTGGCCGATGAATGTTTAGTTTACTGGGAATGTACCAGTAGACACGTCTGTTCTTTTAGGTTGCTTTGAAACACTAAACATCTGAAAGTAATTCATGAAAGTCTTTTGATTTAATGTTTTGGGTCAGGCCTGTCTGAACTGCTTTTATTCAATTCTACATATCTACATTTATACACTTCTAAAAACTGATAATGTTGTGATTAAAGCTGCTCCAACCAGCTAGATATTTTACCTACACACACACACCGGTACACACACATAGCTGGTTTTTATAAACATGAGATGCCCAAAGCTGCTTTATTTTAATGTGAGTGTTTTCATTTGCACATAGCAGGTAACCGGTAATTAAATAGCCATGTTGTGTTGCTTATCTTTTGTAATCTGTGTTGCTCTGATTTTTTTTTATGACTTAACCTCCACCTATGATGAAGTTAGTCATTAGAAAATGTAGTTTTGTTGTTGAAATTGCTTAATACTCTACGCTTTATCAGTAATTAGTCAAAATAGGTGAATGTTAGAATATCAAACTGCTGGCAAAAGTTTTTTGTTAAAATAGCTGCTTTGTGTTTGTTACCCAAAGGTAACAAAAATGATTGAACTCAAAATTAAACTTTCCATAAATGAATGTTTTTAACCATAGAAATCATGTGCTGATTAAAAAAGTAATATAAAAAATATAAATAAAATCATACACAAAGGCTTTTCACACCATAAAACTATTTATGTTTACTGCTTAACAAAGAGAACAAAAGTTGCTTTAAAACACAAAAGCATCCATTAAATATGTTGGGAAACAAATGAGATTAATGTGTTTTTGGTTCAGACGTCCTAAATGAAAATAAAAATACTGCGTATAAAAGATGTGTTAACAGCAGATTTTAATACAACAGTGGAAAACTTTACTGTGCAGAGAAGTGAAATTGACATCACTCTTCATTTGTTGTTTCCTTCTTGTTTTTAGGTTTGCGTTGACAACGTGTTGAAGACGATGAAAGAGAATGCGAACAAAGCGAGCAGCATCCTGCTTACGGCAATTCCTCAGATTAGCCAGATAGACTGGGCTCAGACAATCAGGACCTTAAAAGTAAGCTGTTAGCTACACTGGAGGTGTGTGTGTGAGTGTATAGCTTGTTAGCTAACACAATGACTATTTCCAGTAATTATAAACAATTTATTTACTTTATGACTTAATTGCACCTTTAGAAAAAAACAGAAGGTGTGAATTTTCTTAGGCTAATCACATTTATTATAGCTATTAGAGAGAAGTTTGTTGATCCCTGAAGAAACCAAATAAACTCTCAAATATTTATTTAGGTCAGTGACAACATCGGGAGCAAAATTCTTTACTTCCTCTGGTTTTCTTTTTCATTTGCTTAAGAAAAATAACTTCCTGAGGAGCAGAAAACATTTACTCTGCAATTTTCACATCACTAAATTTTACTTAGTAAAACATTTAAGATTAAATCCACTTTTTTGTCTCTCTTCTGCAGTCAATGGCACAATCTTCAGTGATGCTACCAAAATACTGAGCGCACAGAAAACCAATAAACCAGAAGAGGACGGGGGCAAATTCATCATCAGTGACTCACAAGAAAGTGCCTCACAAAAATAATGCACACATTATGCGTTCAGTTGGTGTCAGTGTTTTTTCCGGACTTTAAACACACACGTGCTCCAGCTTTTTCTGAATCATGGGTCAATGCTCGTTTCTGGAATGCGCTCTTTCAGTCGTCTCATTTCTGTGTCTGCGTTTCCAAACAGATCAAGTCTTATCTCAGATCTCAGCTTCTTATGGAATTATGTTGTAAACGTTTATCTATCAGTGGTGTCACTTTTTGTTTATGTCATAAAAGGTTTATTCCTGCTTTAGTTACATCATTCAGCACACGGGGGAACTTTATTTCTGCATACAGCTGACAAAATGATACGCTACAACTGGGAAGGTTTTTCTGCTTTATGAGGCCTTTATAAAACATTTCTTCTAAACCACAGCTATAATTCATGAGTCAAATTAGAGCTGCTGCATCACATTTTTCTACTTGTCACCTTATTAATATCACTTCATGTATTTTTGAAAAAATGTAAGCTGCTAGTATTTACTGACAAAACAGTGGGAGACATTTCATGTAATTTGTCATTAAGTATTAAAATCAGCATTTTTGTAAGCACACCACAAATTTTTTCATGTTAGATCAACAAAAATAATTTTATTCCCTGCATTTACTGGAGCACCGCATGTTCCACACTATATTTCAACTTCTAGTTCTTCTTTGTCACCTGTTTTCCCACAATAAAAATGTCACGCATGCATCAAATTGTTGGAACAATAAAAATGCTGGTTTTCATTCAGTGTGGAAGAAGCCATGTTTAGTCGATGCTCGTGTATTAAAAACCTATAAACCTTGTTTTTGCATAAACTGCTGCAAGTGTTTAAAAATTTCCTGGGAAACAAATCGCAGCTTAAAGAATTTAAACCACCTCTGATGAATAAATCCTTAATGTCACCACAAGCAGGAAGAAAGTACACAGGAAATGTTTTATGGTTGGTTTTATTTAGATAAACGGAACAGGTTTGACTTAAAATTAGGAAAAACAGTTTGACATTTGAAGTTACAAAATTATTACCTGAAAACAAGGTTTTAGTCTTTCCTTGAAGATCGTGGGTCCGTGAACGCACCAGCCTTCATCACGCTATGGCTTAAAAAGCATCGCTTATTGCAGCAATTTGAACTCACTTGATATTGACATTTGCACGTATAAATAGAAATATGTAACTGATCAGCATCTGTTGAAAGTAATAAATAAAATCTACTAAAAAGGAAAACAAGAGAATTAATCCATCTAACTGAATTTATTCCCCCGGATTGCATTTCAATGACTAAGCCTATACTTCAAACAATTTTCTTCCATTATTACATTTTCTGAACAGGAGCCCAATTTAACCAACGATCTGTTGATTTTTTTTTGGCATTTTTTTTCAAGCTTTTCAAAACACAAAGTCCGACATGTTTTTTTTTTAATATATATAAAAGTGCAATATCCGAAATCTGAATGTCACTTACACAAACAGGAAGTTAGATTGCGTGTCACCTAAAAATGATTAGGTTACATGATTGTGTTTCAGTTACACGCAAATATGTGCAAAATATTTTACATTGCTTACCAGGTTTTCTTTGGTTATATAGGCTATTTAACAAAGCATGAAAACAACAAAGAAAAACTCTAATCTTACAATGATTTAAACTAAAACATAACGTTATTAAAAATATGATAAAACTGTACAGCGGGTTTATAAGACCATTCAATGGACGTAAAACCTGCAAGAAATCTGTTAAATCAGGCTTTAAAGCTACAATAAAAACATCCTGTTGCATAATTATCTCCTGTCTTAAGCAACAGTGTCAAAAACAGATGTTAAATAAAAAAAAATTTAATCCATCAAAGAACAAATAAATAAATGACAACGCAAAATAGTCAAGTAGATTAGGCTTCGGGCCTCTTCTGGCCTGTTTGCAGTCCTCATGTGAAAAAAGTGTCTCAGCGTTTTAGAGTCTCCAGCAGAGCAACAACATCTGTGTGGCCGTGCTGCCTGGCCAGATCAACGGGCAGAAAGTTTGCTTTGTCCCTGGCCAGCGGGTTTGCTTCGGCTTGCAACAGCAACCGAACCGTGTCCAGAAAACCACACCTGGCCGCGTCGTGCAGCGGGGTGGTCCCGGTGCTTCTGTCCGCCACGTTTGGATCCGCTCCGTGATCCAGCAGCATCTGAGCCACCGGCGAGCTCCCCATCATCATCACCTATATAAGAGTATTAGTATAAACAAATAAATAGGCTACATAAAATACGTAGCCATATACGCTAGCTCTCTCTCTCTCTCTCTCTCTCTCTATATATATATATATATATATAGGCTATATGCCTATATATATTTCGCATACTTTAGCAGACATTACAGATATGAATAGGCTACTTTCGTTGCAGATCTATAAAAGTATTTTCAGCGAGTGAAAATTAAATCAAAATAATAGCAATAAATGATGGTTTAGACTTTATTCTATTTCAAATATCAGAGCTTGGTCATTAAAAAAAATGAAAAAAAGAAAACAAAGTCACGCGGACAGGCTGGGACTAAGTTTTCCCGAAACAAATAATAGTCCTAATAATCGTAATAATAATCTTTTAAAAATGGTTAAAGAATAGCCTACTTTTTGTACCAGAATCAATAGCTCAATTTCCAGTAAACTATCAAATGTTTTTTTTCTTCAGAAATAATGAACAGGATAGGTTTCATGTGAATCAGATATTTATCCAGGAATTAGGAAGTAGGGTTCCTGAACTAATTCCTCTTTGGACCTCATATTTAAAAAAAAAAAAAAACTGATGCTTTAGCTCCTTTAATAACATACAAAAAAATAATAAAATCCCAAACTGAACAAAAGCTCCAAGTAAAAACAATCATAGCCTATTTACTGTAGTGAAATGTTGGAATCAGCTCAGAGGCTCCATGTAAGCTTAGTTTCGCTTTATTCTAATGCAGCCGCAGCTACGACATAAATATTAAAGGAATGCAACTTCTTCATCGTAAACCACTCCGGCCGAGCTCTTCATCACAACTTTACAACAAGTCACAGAACAGCGCGTCTCTTTTATATAGGCTACGCTTTCCAAGCAGCTCCGTTCAACAACAACAACAAAAAGAAGTCTGGGAACAGTTTTCTCTGCAACTTCAACTTTTATTTCTACCGGGGTGCGAAGTTCGCGGTACTGACCTGAATTGCGGTTCGTCCAAAACGGTTCACCCCGTTAACCTCAGCTCCTGCTTGCAACAGATCCCGCGCACGTGCCGTGTTTCCCTGCGCCACCGCTCCTGTCAGATCATCCTCGAGAGTCATTCTCACGTCCACAAATCTGCGGCGATAACATTCGTGACGGACGGTTTTGACAGGTCAGCCTGCTGATGCTTACTTGAGAAACGACGACAGCTAGAAATAAAATATAAAAACGCGAGTGTGCTTTGAATAGCCTACTCACAGCTTGCAGTTACCGGGGTCAGCAGTTTGAGGTCCTCGACTCGTTTCTTTGTCTCCGGGACACCGGCTGGCTGAGTGAGCAAGCCTGGTTTACGGCGTTTGTCCACAAGTCGCTCGGTGCTTGTCTGGGCTTGTCTGTATTAATGAATGGGGGTGGCGTCATCGTCTGCTGCTGCAGTGGAAGACTCCTGCGCATGCGCAAGAGCTGCTGGATTTGACAGGACCGAATTCCGTTGAACTTGGTCTCCGACTGGTTTTACTTCTGCTGTAACGATTTCCCCCCCCCCTTTTTTTTTTTTTTTACCAAGGCATGTGACATAACCGTTGGAAATAAATGTTTTTATTGGTTGTTCGTGTTTTCATTCAAAAAAGATTGATGTCAGTGCATTAAAACGTCCTGAAATAGGCTAATCTGTTCTTCCAGATATAGTGGGATAACCTAGAGATAGAGGTATACATGTAGTGCTAATAAGTGAATTTTATCTTAACCTAATACTCATTTATTCTTTAAGTTTATTCATGCTAATTCAATCAGGTGTGTAGCAGGAGAATATGACTATATGGTGGCACAGACAGGTTGACTGTAAATTATTATAGGCTATAATAACACCTGTTCAGGATGTACCCCGCCTCCTGCTTAAAGCGACTTGGATAGACTCCAGTCTTCCAGCAATCCAATAAAATATTCAAATAAATACCTGAACAGATGTATTAGACTGATATAGATCAGTTTGTGATGTTTTAAGACGGTTTTTATAGATTTAAGAGGGTAATACACAAACACTACTTCATTCTTTGCTCTTTTAATGTAATGAATAGCTAAATTCCCTTGCACCATGGAATTGCATTTATTAGAAACTGATCACTCTGCGTAATTACAATTAAAATCAGTTGGATACTTGTTTAATTACTGATTTTTTTTTTATTTAGACTTGTGCCATAGAATTTCTTCTACATATTTTTTGCAGTACAACACTGGTACAACTAGATAATCTGGTTGTCTGAAACTGTTTAAGCTACACAACAAGTGTAGCAATAAATTGGAGCCTCGCATTTCACTCAAACAGATGATGACTAAATCTAATTTAAGACATATATTTTAACAGTTTAATGGGAGAATGTTAAAAATGACCATTTGTTATGAAGGAAGTTTTATGGTAATGGGTTTATGGGGTTATAAGGTTAGGGCATATGTAACAGAGTAAATAGTTTAATTCCACTTGCCAAACATTGTAATTAACTGTATAGCACTTTGGCATGTTAGCCTTTGGACGTTTCCTTTCAAATTCTGGCGTAATTACGTC
>JBAMIG010000004.1:8457991-8471768 GCA_037177335.1 Kiunga ballochi
GCAGTGTGCAGTCTCTGAATTGAGAAAGGGCCTCTAAATGGGGTTAAGGTCTGGACTCTGTGATGGCCAATCCATGTGTGAAAGTGATGTCTCATGCTCCCTGAAACAGTCTTTCACAATATGAGTCTGTTATTGTCATCTTGGAATATGCCTGTGTCATCAGGGAGGAAAAAAAATCCATTGATGGGATAACCTGCTTATTCAGGATATTCAGGTAGTCAGCTGACCTCATTCTTTGAGCACTACTGCTGCTGAACCGAGACCTGACCAACTGCAACAGCCCTACATCATAACACTGACCCCACAGGCTTGTGCAGAAAGGACAAGGCATGATGGCTGCATCACTTCCTCTTTTTCTTTTCACCATGATGTGCCCATCACTCTGGAACAGATTAAATAGACCACATGACCTTCTTCCAATGCTCCAGAGTCCAATCTTTATGCTTCCTGGTAAATTTAACCTTATTTCTTAGTTAGCCTCACTGATAATTTTTTTTTTTTTGGCTTTTCAGTTCCGATCCCTTGAGTTCTCTTCAAATTGTATGTTTGGAAGTGTGCTTTTTCTTTTTATTAAACATAGACCTGAGTTCTACTGTTGTTTTTCTCTGATAGGATTTCACCAAATGTGTAAGTGATCACTAAACATAGGATTTAGGATTTTGTTTTGGTCATATTTCTTCCAAGACAATGGGTTCTCATTATCCTTCCATTTTTTGATAATGAGTTTGACAGTTCATGACAAAGTTTTAGTTCCTTCTTCAGTCTCCTTAGATGTTTTCTAAATACGTTTTCTTTTTCTAAATGAATAATTTGACCCTTCTCAAACAGATTAACATCTTTTCAATGACTATGGGATGTATATTTCCACATGGTTGTTTAGAAAATAAGTAGCAACTCATTGCACCAGTTGGGGTTAAATAACTTGTTGCCAGCTGAAAGAATGCAGTAATGATCTAATATGAGGCTTATACCTATTTGCTAGTTGAATCCAGGTAGTGTACTAAAACTATTAAATCTGTTAAAATTGGTAGTGATCTTGTAACACAGAAACAGTAGACCAATAAAACCTGGTCAAAATATTACAAAAAGCATGACAAATATAAAAGGAATACATTAAAACAATGATATTATAGGCAAAATTTCACACTTTGGGGCTCCCAGAAAAGAGAAGTAATTTGTCTCACTTCCTGTCTTTTCTCTGAGCTCCCTTTAGTCAGTAAGAGTCAGTCTGATGCTCACTTCTGTCTTATTTCTTTCTTGGTCACTTTCTCTCTTCATTATTATTACTTCCTCTAAAAATTAATCTTGTATTTCTTTGCCAAATTAACCATTGTTGGTTCAAAACAGCCAGTGTGTTGATATTCAGTAACCCAGAGCCTGTCATGTTAGGAATCTATTTTTTTTGGCTGTTTTTCCTTTGATTTGATTTGTCAATATAGATAAACAAAACATGCAGATTGAGCAGAAAAACTGTATTTAATAAAGATCTCGCCGCATGTCATAAAATAGGGAATGGCAATGTTTGTGCCACTTGTTTTATATTTTTAGTTATATTGTGGAGTCCTGAATTGAGGGTGTACTGTATTCCTAAATGTTCCAATTTTTTTAGTGGCTACATAAAAGTGCGAATGACTTACTATGTTATACAAAGTGACATGTAAAAGTAATATATATTATCAGATTTTTAAAAAGAAAAATGAACAAAGATATTGTCACAAATGTATTGACAGGGACTTGACAAATTTGAGTCAATATGGAAACTTTAAACTGACCAGTTTTTCTCATTACAACTACTAACCAGTTGCAGGCTTTGATGTCACATGTTTGAAGAGAAATATACATCCAGCACACTTCTAAATGACAGAAATCAGGCTTTTTAGAAATGGGTTCACTCTTTAATGATGGAAACATTCAATGTTTTCCACATAGACCTGTGTTTATCTTCCACAACACCACTGAATCTACGAGATATAACTACTGGGTACTGACGTAAAAGTACAAATTTGCATTATAAAAGCCATAGTTTTCATTTAAAAGCTACTCTTTTTGTTCATTTTTGGTATGATGTAACATTTAATTCTGCAGGGTGGTTCTGTTTTGGTGTCGAGCTTTATATGTATGCTCTGCCCTTGCCTAACCCTGTACCCTGTATTTTAGCAGCCTCACGAGTAAACAAGCTTTGTTGGAAACCCTTGTTGTTCACAACAAGCATAAAAACTGAACATAATGCTGGATATTGGAAGAATCAATTAAACAGTCTATTACTTGTCACGATGTCAGAAGGGGGCATTTTAAGAAAAATAAAATATGCTAATTGCAATTGCAATTGTAAACAATAAGCACCTGCTTTTCTTGTTTTGTTTTCACCCTGTGAGGGATGGCAACTGTATAAGCAGAGTGGTTCATTAATCCTTCCCTGCACCAGAATCATGGAGATGCACAACAGCTTTCTATGAGGAATGGTTATACAATATATGCATGCATATGTCTATGCATGTGTATTGTGTGCCTGGGCGCGTGCTGTCTACAATTTGGGCATGCACATCGTCCTGTCAGGGGTCTGTGCAGCTAATCTTTATGCACTCTGTGACCTCCTCACTGCAAACCCTGCTAAATATATTATTCCCTTGGGCCTTTCATTGCTGCTTGGTGTCAGAAATCAATATGTATGAGGCACGTAGATGGGAATTTCTAATAGATCTCTGCGGCCCTGCGCTGCTCTTCAATATCTGCCTTGGACTATTAGTGCCGGCTCAGTGCCGGTGAAATAACCGAGATAATCTTTTAAGGTACCTTTCTTAAGGTGGAACAGCAACTCCTGCTCTGCATCTTCTCCTGACTGCTAAAGATGGGTTTATTGTTTATTGGACATCTCTGGTGTAGGAGCATACATGCTTTATATTTGAACTTCCACAAAATCAATGAGATTTTAAACATAAGTAGTGGCTTAAAATCCACCAATGTTTTCAGATTTGACATTATTTTATTACACTAGTAAAAAAAACATCATGATGTGCTTAAATATGTTTTTTTTCCCCATCTGAATGTAATTTGTGAAAAGCATTGGTGTAATGGGATATTGTGATGCCAGGAAGGATGTGCTAATTGCTTATATTCCTAATACAGAAAATATTTGCTGCAGCACTTTGCAGCAACACCACGAAGAACCTGACTCTGGTTTCACCCCCCCCTCCCCTTTTTTTTTTTCCTCCCCACCACACTGAGGAGGATAAGAAGAGACATCCGGCATATCGGCAGCAGGCAGTTAGGGGATTGGTGGAAGAGGTGGAGGGAATGTAAAAGGGAGGAAGGGGGACTGGCTCAGACAGAGTGTGGTCTCAAGGGAGCAAGGGAGGGAGAGAGGCTGAAATTATTCTACGGTCACATCCACCCCACCCTCACCCACCGCAACCCGCTTCACGCCACCTCTCCATCTTCTGCCGAGGACCTCGGCGTATAATCCTTGGCGCACGCCTGGCTCGTATATCTGCCGTCCCTGAGACAAAGGTTATATCTCTCTCCTCCAGGACCGCTGACTGCTGACTGAAGACCACAAAATAATCACACCACCAGTGTTTTTTTTCCCCCCATTATATTTGTCATCTTTATTTCTTGAAATAAAGATATAAAGATTGGTAGGAATAAAGGATGATGGCTTATAAGACAAGAGTATCGGAAGTGAACTGATGCACTCAATCACATTTATTTACTTTCTGGGTGCTTTCTGTGTTCACATGGTGATGCACGTAGTTTTAATCATTCACAAATGGTTTTCATCTTTTTCCGCCCCATGCATGTACAGCATCATAAACCCACCAAGCTGACTGTGAGTGATGATTAAATGAGAATAATTACAAAACTCTTATTCTGTCTGCTTCTCCAGTCTCTTTTTGGCTCAGTCATACTGGTGCAGCCACTTGATACTAATTATACTGCAGGAATTATTAATCGATATTTGGATGTAATGCAAATTTGTCGACTGTGTGTTAGAAGTCTTTGGATGTTTGGGTATCATTCACCTTTATTAATCAACCTGGTTTTAAAAACCTTTAAAACCCTGTTCAGTGGAAACACCTGCAAATAGTAATTGTTGTTTCTCAAAACTTTACAAATAAAGCTTTTTTGGTGAAAAACTGCAATAGAAAAGCAGCTACGGAGTCTGCCCTTCAGATGGCAGAAAAGCTCGCACCGGAGCTTTAAAGTGAATGACATGTTAAGGGCTCCAATTATGGTGAGATTTAAACATAGACGTTTTTTCATCATATCTTGTATTTTTTTGCTTTTATCTTTGACAGAATCAAAGCTTTTTATAGTTTCTTTAAAAGATGTTTATCATTCGATTCTTTAATCTTTCCTCCAGTCTTGATATTTTAGAGGATTTAGCAAAAGATGCTCTCTGATGTGTGAAAGGCTTGAATAGTTTTAACCTTTTCAACTATGACATGATAATCATGGATTCAGGTATATTGGCTTCTTTAGAGTAAATATAATGTAATAGAATAGGATTACTGTAATTTATTGAGCACCTGAACATGAGAAAAGAAATAGTTTGAAACAGAAATGCAATGCAAAAAGAAAATAGACTAAAATATCCACCAATGACAAACCAAGTACTTAATAAAAACATCTAGTAGTAATAATATATAGTTAAATAAAGATATTATAATAGGGATGGGGATTGTTCTGTGTGTGTGTTTCCGATAAGTTGCAAATGTGGTAAGGTATAGTGGTTAATTCTGTGTGGTAGTGGGAGACAAAACTCACTGTTCGGGGAAAGAAACTGTTCAGCATCCTGCTGGTCATGAAGCTGAGGCTCCTGAGTTTGTTTTTTTCTAATGATAATAAAAGAATACAGATTCTTAGATGGGTGGTAGGGATCCTTCATGATGGCCGCTGATAGATCTTTGACTAGGACAGAGGTATCTAAACACATTACACCAGTTTTAACATCTTCACAATGGGGTAGATTTAAAAACCTTCCTGAATGTTTACAGATCCCAGAACAGCTTAGGCCCAGAATACATGTTCAGAGAATATAAAACAAGCAGATCCAAAGGTCAAGTAATCCAGACCAGAGTCCAGACATAGAGAAGGAGCATTTAGCTTTAATGTAGAAAACACTTGAAACAAACTGCCAGTAGAAATGAAATTTGTAGACATGTAGAAATGTAGACACTTTTAAATCAAGATAAAAAGCTGTTTTTTCCCCTAATCCACATTTTCATGAAAACTACAGGGTAACTTTTGATTAATCTTGTTTTAAATTACTTAAATTTATGATTTTATTATAATTTTCGCTGTGTGTTGCTCACTTTCCTTTACAACACCTTTGTACAACACTTTAAATGGTCTTGTACATGACGTGTGCTATACAAATAAACTTGCCTTGCCTTGTTGCCCTGTTGATATAGCAGCCCTTATAGATGTCCAGCAACATAGCAAGTGGAGCATCAGTAATTTCCGGGACATCTTCGCAATTCTTTGCAGCTGGTGTTGCTCTTGCCCTTTGCAGTGACCTAACCAGGAGATGAGAATGTAGGTGAAGATGCTTTCAATTGTGCCTTTATAAAGGGGTGGTCAGAGGTTCTTTAGAGTGACCAGCCTATGGGGAAATCACCGCTGGGTCTTTTAAATGAAGGCTGTGGTGTTGATGATGGTGGACATGTTGTCCACTGAGTGGACCTGAAGGAATTTGACCCTGCTGACCTTATCTAAAACTGAACTGTTGTTAATCAAAGGTCCGTTATGTCTGCTCGTCAGGCACAAAGTCTACCACCATCTCCTGTTTTTCCCACATAAAACAGGAACTAATGGAAATTATGCTGGCCCACCTCCATCCTTTATGTTGACTCCTCAGTGTCCATGTGACATGGCTATGCCACCTGCACACTGTCCGATGTGTGCCAGCAGAACAACTGGGGACTGAACACAAAACTATGGGGAGACCCAGTGTCGACTGTAATTGATCTGAATGTTTTGTTACAAAGTCTGTGACAAGACACTGAAGAGCAAGTTACAGATACCACACTATCTCTGGAATGGGTGGCTGAGGTATATGGGTGAGGGGGGTGTCTGTTGTCCATTGGGATGTGGAAGCCCTCTTAGCTGTAGAGACTTTGTCTAAACTGTTACTTTTCTGATTGTCACTTCTGCAGCATCACCTGACCTGAAAGCATTTTTCTGGCTTTCAACATCCAAGGTTTCTTGTTGTCACAATATTTGATGGTCTTTCCACAATCACATCACCTATAGAAATATTAATGCAGTTGCTATTACTGACTGCTTCTGAATAATACGGCAGTTCAGACACCATCATACTGTATGTGGCAGCCAGACGTCCTCCTGTTTGCTTTTTAGTTAGCTTAGCCACCCCATTTGCTCTGTGCAGGATCACTCAATCCCACCGTGGCATCTGCGATGAGCCAGGTCTCATTAAAAATAAGGTCACAGCAGTTCCTCAGGGTGCTCTGATGAAATTCAGTTTGCTGTCAAACAAGCAAATTGTTGGAGAAGACTGATAGAATTGATGGGTGGTTTAGCTTTGCAGCAACTTGCCCATCTTATTTGTCCTCTGACGCTGTCCTGGACCCTTCTCATCAGCAGAGTGGACTGCTGTGTCCCCTAGGTTTGTGGTCATAGCAGGCCAAGCTTTTGCAGCTCTACAACCATCTGGCTTTGATGTCTTGTAGTGGGTATTTTCACTGCAGATGCATTTACCAGTATTATGGTTGTTGATAAGAGATTGACCAATTGGCAAAGTGGGCCAAATAGATATGTTCTGGTGGGTCCAGACTGTGTAGCATTGACTTAATAAAAAATCCATATATCTGATTAAATTAGACTGATAAAAAAAAACTAATCAATTGGTACATTTGCAATGATCAATTGGCTGCTTCTATTGCTTAATGGCTAATAAAAAAAAAGGCCACGCCCCTTTTGGTCTAACAGTGATCGACTGATTGACTCATGCAATGTCTTGTAGCTCAACTTATAAAATTCCAAACTTTCTAAGTTTTAATTAAAACTTTCGGTATCAAACTTTCTACCTGTGACTTCCTATTACTTCTGTGATTTCAAATCTTTCGATGCTTGTAGGGAATTTGGGCCCACAATTGTCACAAGCGGACCCATAAAGCAAACAGGGATCAAAAGCTGAGAACTATATGATGAGATATAAGACAGATGTCTCCGTATACATACGCAAGGAAGCATAAATAAGACTTTAATAGCTTCTGTTAATAAGTGTTTTCTCCCTTTCAAAGAATTTATTCCAGTGAAGCTACAAATTTAAAATAGATTTCAAATGTCCTAAATCTTCAGATTTATTTCAGTCTAAATCTTTGGAGTCACTTTGAATCACTGTTGGTCCCTGAACAAGACCTTAACCCTAAATCCCCAAAGTGCCAATTCATAGCAGCCCACATCTCCCAGCAATTTGTGTCAAACTCTCATCAAGGACTAATAAAGTAAATATCATTATTAATCTTCAAAATATCAAAGATAATTAGCCTCTCAATAGTTAAATAATCTAATATATCCCATTTTAAATGAAAAATAAATGGGAAGAAACTACATCTGTAAATTCACACAAAGAAAAAATGAAAAAAATGACAGCTTACATTTAATTAAATTGTATGTATTTAAACAAAAGAATCATTGTGTACAATGATAAATGAATTAAAGGAGTCCCCCACAACCTTTTACTAAAAACCCAAAAGATATATGTAAAAAAGTGCTTTAGCATGCATGACTCTTTGTTCACTGTAAAATAAGGAAAGATGGAGGCCATCTCACATCTATTATCTGCTTTTTGATTCAAACTATTTCAAATGTTAAGTGATTTTCTCAGGCATTTTTAAAATAGCTCTTATATAAATGCATTCACGTTCCCTTCACCAGATAGACTACAACATTCACTGAGTGTTTTATATGTAAAGTCAGAGCTTTCACTTTGTGGCACACAATACACCATCACCTCCACTGACTTCAACATTAAGGATACAGCTCTGTATAACCTGCACAGGTACATCATTTTCTGATCCCAAAATAGACCAGGTCATCTTTTGTTTTGTTTTGCTGATGGATTTTATTGATACATGAAGAACGAGTAATTCTATTGCATTTCATACGTTAAGCAGATCTCATCTCATATTTTCTCTGCAGTGCCTGGGGAGTTTATTTTTCCACATGTGGCAGTGGGCAGTTTAGTTGGTGTTTTTGGGTAAGAAATATTATAAGAAAATAGCAGGGGGAAACTGTCACTTCTAAGACAGGCATCACAGCAGGCGTACGTTCTTCTAATTATGCATGGTCTCCCACAACCTTTAGGAGCTTTCAGTTACATGAAGGAACCAACCAGCTGGTAAAGAACAGAAATTCATTGCAATCCACCACTGATTATGTGCAAGCTGTGCAAGCCTCTGCATGTGGCACTGGATTTCGTGTAAACCTTCTTTTTCCACGGTGAAATGCAAGTTTTTTTCAGCCGCTGGAGAATTTAGAGACTGAAAACATATCTGTCTTGAGCGATGCTACTAGATAGTGGCTCAATTAAATACAGAGCCTGTCATAAATATGATGGTTTGCATTAAATAAAAAGCTATTGTCAAAGTGAGCTCGTGAATTTGGTTTTAATTTAGTCTTTTGTTTTGTGTCTGAAGTTGTGATATGGATTAAAATGCAGATAGGATCTAATAGAAAATATTTTATGCAACAAATTGTGCCGTTAAAACTTTGCATCCTACATTAAATAAGTGTGCTGTTGTCTGGTGATGATTAACCATGTTATATCTGTCTTTGCTCCCCGTGTGCTTTGGCTGACTATATGGCTGGTGAGTCTTGTTGCCGCTGACAGAGCTGATGTGAACCGAAATTTATCAACGTGGAAACCTGCCAAATGAGTTTCTAGGTTTGCTCCCACTACACTGAGGTGAACATCTGCACCTGTTCACAAAAGATTTGAAGAAAAAAATGAGTATTTTCCCCTAAGTGAATACATCTCACAGGCAGATACACCACCGCTAATTGAACTTTATTATGATATATAAGGTTTTATTGCTCAACTAATTATTTAATATAAAACATAATTCCTTTTGGTGAATTCACATGTAAAGTTCACTTCACTGAACATACAAATGCGTCTGCAAACTAGTCCATGAAATTCTTGAACCAGGCTACATCCCAAAAAAATGCACTTTTGCCCCTTGCTTTTCACACTAACTGAAACATAAAGTATACTGTGATTTGTTAAGTTTATCATTACTTTATTGGTACTTCTATTGTTATTTATTTGTTAATATTTTTCTGTGACTATTCTTTTTATTGTGTGATGAACATTTTTTTATCTGCAATGCACTTTTTTTCTCTCACTGACGACAGGGATACTGTTGCTAGTATCACTTGATCACTGGAGACTGTTCTATTTTGCTATTTAAATACATTTGAATTTGAATTTCTCCATTGTAATGTACTTGTCATGTAAGCTCCTAGTAAAGATATTTCACTCCCTTCTCTTTATTATAAACCAGTTTTTACCAAAATCTGAGTGTAAAAGTGGACCATGTGAATGGAAACAGGAGCCATGTTTCCCAAGATGGTGGACAAAGTCTTGGTGACGTCACATGTATATGCAATAAGCAATCTGAACTACTGTATAATCGGCCTGCAAAGAGGCCAAGCAGTCACTGTTCCTCATTACTGCTAAGCACAAGAAGCAAGTATCCTTAGAAATTCCTTACTCATTTTGTTTGCTTAGTAGTATTTTTTAACAGTGTTCAGCTTGTGCTGTGTGTCAACATAAAAGCAGAAACTAGGAGCATATTTAGCACCACCAAACCAATCTGGACGCCGGTGCATTTTCAGCTCCTGAAAGACAATTATTGCATCTATCTATTTGGACATTCAGCCTGCGTTTGTCCTTTTAAACTGCTAAAAAAAAAAAGGTGCAGAAGAAATAAAGCTGAACACAAACAGTCCTCTGTGGATTTCCAGCATGGTGCAACAGCAAGTATCAGACATTCACCTTACGTCACACTGTGTTGTCTACCAGCCCATCACAGCTGTTGTGGTGAAAGCCTAAACACACACACACACGGCCGCGCACACACGCTACAGACGTGCACACTCTCCTCTCTTTGCTTGTCCCTTGTGTTTTCCCCTTTAAAGAGACACACGGGTGGCTGCGCTCCACTTGACATGTGGGCCTGTATTCTCACCTTAGAGACGGAGGATGGGCATGGTTGCACGCTTTGATGGCTTAATTATCGCTCTGGAAACAGGGGTGGTTAGAAGAAGAAGGAACGAGGGAGAGTGAGACAGGGTTATGTGCAAGTGTTAGCAGCAGTGATAAGCTAGCGAGGATCGTTAGTGCAGAGCCGGAATGGCACTGAGGTCCCATTAGGCATCTTTAATCTATGCTTCTGTGAGAGGAATTTTAATGCTTATTTTTCCACACTGAATAATAACAGTTGAGGTATTCAATTGATTTTTGACACTTTCTTTAATTCTAAAATGACAGAAGCTGTCGTTGTACCAAACATAAAGGTATCTGCACTGAAGCACCTAAATGCAGCTTTATTTTTAACACATTGGGTGCATTTAACCTGACTTACATATCATATCAAAACAATGCAGAAAAAAGCACCCAGAGAGCGCTAAAGCCAGTTTATTTTTTTCTAATAATTGTGGGTATTATTTCTTAATTAAAAACCATGATAACAAAATTACCTCCATCTACTGTATCTAGATAAAATCTAAATTAAATCACTATTTTGGAGATTGGCTTAAAATGTTCAAAAATCCATTCACACAGATGGACAAACGTGCACCTCCGAATATGTGACCTCTGTCTTGGTGGATGTCATAAAAACACCTCACGCAGCCACTTCATCAGAACAAACCAGCCCGCTCTGACCCAGTCAGCCTGCTATTTGAATCAGATTAGGAGGGGTGGCAAAAATCTGAATCTATACAAGAAAATACAGTTTCTTTCTGACTGGAATGTTTTTGTGCTTTCATGAGAGTAACAAAAAAATTGCATCTCGAATGAAAAACCTGTTGCATTATTCATTCTTATGCCTTATTTCAGTAAAAAATGTCATCTCATTGAGAGATTTTTCTTCCATTCCATGTTTTCCTGCCAGTATTGACTTCTAACTTTGATCCACTGACTCCTGGTTTGTAGATGAGGGGTGGGCATAAGATTGTAGGAGAATTATATTCTGCTGGGATTTGATTTTAATTAGGCAGAAGAGCAGGATTACAAATAATGACCCAGTGTGAACGCCACTTTGTTGTTTTCTTCAGCTGAATAAAAGTAAAATTAAGTATTTATATATACAGGCTGAATACTGTAGTCCTACTATATCATACTATAACTTTACTATACATTTAGCAAAAAATACAGAGAGTAAAGGATAAACAGGCTGAAAGGATGTGATCATTGGCTCATTGAGATGATCATTTACATATGAAATCAGTGCTCCAACGAGGAGGCCCACTTGAAAATCCCAGCATTAAGGCTCAGACGAAATCAGCAAAAATTGGCACCTGTAATATTTAATCTCGTCTAGGCTTTTAAGTCATTGCATGCATTTACCAGACTTCTTTAATTAGGATCATGTGGTCTGTTTTCAGTCAGGGTCAAGCCCCAAGATGCCTCCTCTGAGATGACTTTTTTATTACAACCCACATTTAATATAAAGAAGGCTTAAAAAATAAGCACAAAAATGCTGAAGGCAATATTGAATGCTGATTATGACCGCCTTGCTGAAGATTTTCTAATTTTATGTCACATGTCTAGCTTTGAATTAGCGGTAAAGGCTCAATTCAAAAGGTTTTATGTTTGTAGTGAATGCAGTGATAAATCAAAGGAGATTTTCTGCATTATTATTCATTCTTATATTCAGAATGGTTCTAATTTAAAGTTTTTTCACCCACATGATGAGCTAGTTTATGCTAGAATGCCATTTTTGATGATTTTGAGATAAGGACAAAAGACAAAAATCAACCAAAAATAACAAAACAAAAAAAAACCCCAAGATGTTCATATTTTGGTCTCACACAGATTAAGGGTATCGGGCAATATTTTTCCAGATTTTTACCAATATGAGCATTCACTCCTAACTTCAAGAGTAAAAATAGATGTTAATTTTGCACACATTTATATCCAATAGAAGTCGTTTCTTACTTACTTTATAAACAATAAGGCATCAAATGAGTCGGTGTGTAACCTCTAGAGTCCAATGAGAAAAAATCATTGTGATAAAATCTTACTTGTCTTAAAACATGGCAGCAGCACACATGCAGCCAGGGACATGGGCCATTTAGTGTGGGGAGAAAAGAGCTGCATGCTTTAAGCACAGCTGTGTCAGGTTGGGGGTTGTGGGGTTGTGAGGTTGAGCTCAGTTTAATTGAAGATTATCTGCTTAATTACTCAAGCACAGCCAGCGTTAAACAGCCATGGATTAAGGAAACGTCAGTGAGGCAGACCTTGGGGTCCAGTGCTGTGCTCAATTAGCAGGAGAACCTAGATATGGCTCTACCCTCCTCACCCATCACTACACTGGAGCTGAAGCTGCATGTGGAGGCAAGCCACAGAGATAATAGTGCAGACAGTAAAACAGTGAGCCTAAAAAGTCAGAGTATGTCATCTCCAGAAACACACTTTTCCATTCATCCATTTTCTACCGCTTTGTCCCTAGCGGGGTCACGGGGAGGGGGGTATTGTGGAGGCTGGAGCCTATTCCAGCAGTCAACGGGCGAGAGGCGGGGTACACCCTGGACAGGTCACCAGTCCATCGCAGGGCTAAAACACAGAGACAAACGACCATAAACACTCACGCACACTCCTACGGGCAATTTAGAGTCTCCAATCAGCCTATCCCTAAGGTGCATGTCCCACGCTAACACAGGGAGACCATGCAAACTCCACACAGAATCGTTCCCGGCTGGAGCCCCGCTCACACCAAGGCTCAAACTAGCAACCTTCTTCCTGTGAGGCTACTGTGCTAACCAACTGCACCACCGTGCAGCCCAGAAACCCACTTTTCACTCTGTTAAATGCTTGTGTTTTGTTGCCAAAACACAAAGTATGTGTTATCTTGTCAACACCGTGTAGTTAGTGAGTTGACTTAGAGGTAAAAGGAGATAGTGAGTTTAATATTTGTAAAAAGGACATGAATTGATGCCCAGCGATGGACTGACGACCTGCTTAGGCTGTACTCTCTCCTGAAACACTGCTGGGCTCCAGTGGTAATGATGATGGACATGAATGGATTCCTAGATGAGACTGTTTTTCTGCTTTTGTTTCAGGTGTTTTATTTCTTTTCTTTGCATACATTAAGTTTAGAAACACTAAGTAATTCTTCTTTGTAGTTTGGGGCTGGTGTGTTTTTGGCACTGAAACAACCTGGTTAGGTTGGGCGAATATTATGTTTATATGAATTATTACTGATGTCTATGTAAAATCTGTTTTATCTGTTTTTTTAAATTTTACATATTGCTCTCACTCAAAACATCCCAGTGATAGAAAGTAAGCACCTTTTACTCAGTTTGTCAATAAAAATTCTGCTTACTAACTGAAAAGTTTTCGATTCCCTCCAATTACTGATCACTAAGAAAAAACAACAACAACAAAAGGCATGCTGTTGACTGCAAGCTTACCTAAACATGTTCAGCTATAGGGAAGTCTATGCATTTATTGCTGTCCAAGCAAATAACTGTATTCTTTTGCATCTTTTGACTGAATCGTCTCTTTAAGCACATCTTCCTCGTTCTA
>JBAMIG010000004.1:8475388-8487216 GCA_037177335.1 Kiunga ballochi
AAGGAATCAGGTAATTATGGCTGCAGAGTTGCCTTCAGGGACAGCTTGGAAACGGGATGCACCAGGAAACCATGACAAGAACTATGTTGTACAATATATGATAGTGGTTTCCTGCATCCTGGTTGATACCAGATAACAGAGGACTATACTACAGTAATCTTAACCTATCCCTTAGTAGTAAATGGTGAAAATGTCTGAACAAATATCTGCAAACATCTTTGAAAACAATGGTGCCATGTTTTCTCTGTGTGTTGATCTCTATTGTGTGCATATTTGTTGCACTTACAAACTATATTGGTTTGTTGATGCATTTCCTGCATTGTTTTCTTTTGGCACTTTTCCCACTAAGTCTCTGACATTGTTAACAAAGTAGCCATAAACACTCCATCAATCATGCTATTTTTATTTGTCTCACTCACTGTCTATCACCCATGTTTATATGGGTGAAGAGGAATATGGGGAAATAAGGTTGTAATGGGATATGCTAAAGGGGGACAAAATATGCAATTTACTTGACAAATCTTATTAGAGATTGACAGTAGACATTTGGATATCAAGTCTAAATACACAACAGTGTGTAACAAACAACATGGTAAACATAAAAACACAACCTAGACTTGTTAAAGGTTTGGTAAAAATTAAACCTGAAGTTGCTTTAAAGTACGTAATTCTTAACCCATAAGTTACTTTTGCACAATAAAGGCTGAATTTGTTGTATGTAGTAATTTGATAAATTCTTCTTTTGGGCCAAAACCTCTTGGTAACCATGCCAAATTTGCACATGTGCATGCACACAGCATGTAAAACTGAATTTATAAGCTGAATGTGTTACAAAGGGTAGCATACGGAGGTGAGGCAGAGGTGTGTGGACCCAGAGGCAGGCAGGAGGTAGAGGTAATGCAGGAAGGCTTTATTATGGTAACATGAACTAACAGAATGAAAACTCAACAAAGACAACAACTAAAGAGAACTAATGATCCACAATCAGGACCAGAAACCAGGATTTATTAATACTAAAAACCCAAACAAGACACAGGTGGAATGGATAAATTGGTGTCATTACTTAACAGAACATAAAGCTGGACAGAACATGAAACCAAAAACAGGAAATACCAAAATAAAACGGAAACCCAAATAAACTAATAACTCCAACTCTGACATTCAGAATTAAGCTCTGGTAAAAAAAAAACAATATGTAGTAAAAAATGGGGAAAACTGGGGTAGATAGGCTCACAGGTAAGATGATCCTCCTCTGATATTTTTTACACCCACAGTTTTTGTCAGACTAGAAAAGAGAGAAGCGCGGGAAACAAGTGATACGTTTTCTTTAAAAAGATACTTTTGCCTTGCTGTAGTAATATTTTAGCATGTCAGCTGTAACACCCATCAAAGCTAATTAATTTAATTCAAAAGAATATATTTATACATTTAAATGGTAGTTTAATAAATAATAAAACCCATGCAAAACTCATGTTAAATAATATTAGCCTGAATTGAGAAGCATTTTTTTAGCATCACCCTGAATTGATAGTTATTTACCCTTAGAAATAAAAACTGTGGCTACAAATGAGCAAAATATAGTGGTGTAAACCAAAACAGGCAGGAGGTTCTTCATCACTCATCATGCCCAGAGCAATTAGACCGTATTTCATCCTTCTGTGGTAAGGACTAACAGACTAGGTAAGTTGTCTGCGACTCTTATTCATTGACTATTTGCTGCTGTTTTTATGCATGATGAATGTAAGAAGAATTTGTTTGTTTATGTTGTTTGAGTCAGGTTTGAGAAAAGACATGTGAGTTTTATGATCACCTGAACACTGAGTATATGTTCTCATTATATTTGTGCAAATCATGTTTTCAACCCTGGCCTTTGTCATAGATGAATTAGGATTATTTGAACCGATGAGATAGTTGGAGATCCTGTAATATATTGGTGACTTGTCCAGCATTATGAAGACCCTCCTCAGAAATAGATAACGTATTCAAGGTTTTATTGATAAACAGGATCAATAAGGCACGTCTCAGGAATAATGCAATCGTGGGGAATTGCTGGGCTGTTCTTGTGGACAATCCGGGGTCAGAACTGAGAAAGCGAGCCAAGTGATCCGGTTGAATCAAGCAGAGGTCCGAATCAAAAAAACAAGACAAGTAATCCAGAAGCTAGCAAGTATCCAGAAAGCAGGCAGGTGAGTTGGGACTGGGAAGGTGGGATGGCGAGTAATCCAGTGCTGTAACGAGGTCCGACTGAGAGTGTGTGTGGATCAGAGGTGTATAAAGCCAAGGAGGGTATTGTTGCAGGTGTGGATAATCAGTAATCAGGTGATTGACTGCGATGAAGCCTGGCTGGGGTGTGTTTCTGTGGCAGAGCCTGATGCAGGTGTAACATCCAGGTTGTACCCTTGCTCTTGCATATTAATTACTAGGATAGGCTTGAACATCACATGACCCCAAATTGGACTAAACATAGAAAAAGGATGA
Source organism: Kiunga ballochi (assembly GCA_037177335.1). NCBI lineage: Eukaryota > Metazoa > Chordata > Actinopteri > Atheriniformes > Pseudomugilidae > Kiunga > Kiunga ballochi. The sequence continues at coordinate 8,477,867 of JBAMIG010000004.1, forward strand.
ATGAAAAAATTTAAAAACCTTACAAAATGTTTTATTTTACTTCTACATGAACCTTTTTGTGCTTCCACATTGCACTGAATTGCTCTCCTACTAAGTTTCACTTCTTCTTCATCTCTGTCTTTACAGCTTTTACTGATTCTTCATCCTTGTGGTGAAATGATGTACGCTATAATTGTCCCTTTTGAGATTTAAACTCACTTTTGAGTTAAATCATCTAAATAAATAAGCTTTCAGGCAACTGCTCCATTATCCACTGAAATCATGCTCACTGTGAATATGTGCAGGTAACATACTAGTTTTAGCTTAACCTAATATACACTTTGGTAATCCTAAAGTAAAATAAAAAAATTGATCCAAAAACGTTTGAAACCACAGGGCACATATGCATCGTATGCTCGTGTGACCGTGAAAGCTTGCTGCCTGAAGGACCCTTGCACTAAGGACCCGGTGAAAACACATGGCAACTTTCCATGTTGCAGAAAACTTTTGCAGCTCATTGATTGAATTTTTACCTCTCCCTGGAAGTGGTTGTTGCTGTTGCCAAAGATGTTTTAGGTTAGGGAGGCGGGCTTGAACATCAGCCATCTAGCATTGCATCATTACCGAGGGCAATGCACTTAGCAGAAGCTAGCCTGTCTACATCAGTTGAGTGTACATAATCATTCACCCAGCATGGGGTGAGAGGAGACGGATATCATGAATCCTGCTTAATACTGTATCCACGTGTTGAGGCGTGAAAACTTCTTAACAGTGCTGACAGGTTTGTACGTTTCTGAACGTGGAGGAAACATCGGTTTCAGCCAACCCATTTTTCTCTGATGTTATTTCCAGCCTCATGCAGCGGAGGCCCTAAATTTGTCAGCACAGATAGACACATTAAGGCTCCCAGTACATGATATAGGGATTATTCCGTTATCCATGGGTGCTGCTGAGCAGGAGAAATAGTGAGAGAAGCAGAGATACTTGGGTGGAAGTGCAGAAGGAAGCAAATGGGAGAGGATCTGGTTCAGCCTGAGTGCCTCACTCATGCAGCGGAAATGCTGAGGAGGTCAGTCACCAACCGCCCCAACCCCCAGCTCCACTCCCTCCATCTCTCTCTCTTTCTCTCTCTCTGTCATTCAAAGCACCTCTCCTCTTTCCTTCTTTCCTCTGCTCTTATCTGCGCCTGTATTTCCTTCCCAGCCAAGTGCCATTTTGACAAACAGATTTATTGGTTACGTCATATTTCTTCCCTGTTTTAATCAAATGCCGTAGTGGCGGGGCTGACTTGTGCTCAGATTAATATCGCCATTGATCAGATTGGATGGAGGTGTCCTCGCAACCCCTCGCTATTTCATTGCTGGGAAAAGGGTTTTGCATCTTCAGAATTCCATACGGCTCTCATGAGTAGTTGGGATTTAACCCACCCATGCATATGTTTATATTATTCTACATTTTTAACAGTACCTGGGTGCTTATCTGTGTGTTTCACATCTTTAATTACTTTTTTTTGTTATCGGTTTTGATAAGGATTTGCTTTTTTTAAAATACACCCTTAAGGGTCCTTCAGATGTGCTGCTGCAATGGTGTCTCAGCTTGGCAGATTTATTGTCATTTATGGAGGAAAGCGCTGTGATGTTGTGGCTGTGACATGCACACATTACAGTGAGTGTAGGAGGGAAAGGAGAGCAGGTGCAGCAGCAAGGCAGTGACAACACTGCAAGAGGAAGTCATTGTTACAAACACACCATGGCGGCCAGGGCCGATGGCTGCCATCGTCTCTGCTCCTTCTCTTGCCAGCATCCCCTTTTTGCCGTACACACACAACCAAACACCTACACACACAAACCATCACACCACCACCAGTGCTTTCACTCACCCCCTACACCACCATAGTTATCTCCCAGCCTGCCAGTCACGCAGCTGCAGTTCTCCACTCTTGTCTGCGTCAATCATGCGTGACATGGAGGTCAGTAGCAAGCAGTGGCGAGGCAAAGAGCCTCTGTGGAGCTTTCCTTCCATCACCCCCCCGGGGTGTGACCGGCCAGCAGTCTGCCGCACGCGTTGGGAAATTACCACCCATCTTTTGTTGCTAAGTGCATGGGTGAGTGATGAACAGAAGCGGCCTTTGGCGGATGCTAACTGCAGGGGTGTAGAAGAAGGCATGGGAGTGTGGGGGAGTGGGTGGATGAGGTGTAGGGGTGGGGAGAAGAGTGCTAGGAGGGTAGTTGTGGCTGGTGGTGGAAGGATAGAGCGGTGGAGGGGTCGGGGGGTAGTGAAGCGTGGGGAGCCGCTGCCTTCTGATTAAGGCCGAAAGACTGCCGGCTGAGGTATTGGGGGCGGAGAAGGAGGAGGGAGAACAGAGGGACCGAGGGAGAAACAGGGAGAGGAGATAGAGGGAAAGAGAATAAGGAGACAGGGGAAGAGATGGGGGAGGGGAAGGAGGGACAATTTAACGAAGCTCAAAGGCTCTGCCATCTCTGAAGAAGAGAGAGAAAACGCAGACACGGAGGAGATCGGGACGAGCTCAGGCTGGTGTTAACAGCCTGTTAGTTCTGCCCTCGCTTTTCTTCCTCTCCTGCCTCATTGTTTGTGATTTGCTGTTTAAAAATGTGAGCGGAGATTACTGCAGGCGTTAAAAGATAACTTTAAAGAAATGCTGTGAAATGAGTTTTGATGCAGGGCTTGTTGCTTCTAAACTTTTTTTCTTTTACTTCACAATGCAGCCTCAAATCTTTCTGTTAATTTATTCCTAGATGAACTCTTAAAAAGTCATGTCCTCAAAAACAACAGTTTGAAAAGCTGACCATGAGCTCAGATTGAGAAGATAATTATCTAAGTGCAGCCATTTTTTTTTCAAGTTTTACAAATTCATGCACAAATTTGAACAAGAACCATTTAGCACTATTGAAGCAAGGATGTAAAACCCATGAACACTGGACGAGAGAAAATAAAGAGAGAGAGAGAGAGAGAAAGCTAGCACCTGTGTCATTGTTATGCCTGTTGCCTGGTAACAACAATCTTCACGGTGCAGCAAATGGAAGCCATGGATGATGTAAACATTCTATGTAGAAATGAAATAAAATTTCAGAAAAAAATCTTTTTAAAAAAATTAAAAAATAATTCTAATATTTTTTTATTTACCTGAGTGGTTTACATCTGTTTGGGTTTTTGTGTTTTTATAATTTCTGAACAGATTTTAGCACAAAAAAAAGTGTAAACAATGAAACTAATTAAGGCCCACCAACATTGTTTCCATCATTTCCAAAGTATATTAGTTCGTCGAAGCATTTTCTGCATTAAGTTTCACCTGTTTGTGAATTAACAGCCATGTCAGTTTCTGGGATTTGTACCATGTTACCTTTTTAAAATATAAAAGAACAAAAGAAGAGTGATCTTCTCTTGATAAACCATAGAGTGAGAGAGAAGTTTAGTCACATGGAAAATATAAGCATACCCTGTAATTATCACACCATCAAATAATTAAGGATTCCAGTTTCAACCAGAGTAAAATATTCACATTTTGTGTTTAAAAAAACTCATCAGATGATTAAACTCTGTATCTTTGAGTCATCAACATCAACCAAATACAAACTTTCCATGCTTGTTTGTATCCTGCAATGCGAATGTTCTGTTAAAAACTCTGGCAAATGGGATACAGCTGATGGATCTAACTTATTCACAGCTCCTAAACCCACAATCTGCTCATTTTGGGACTGAAGCGTCACCAGCAAAGGATATGTAAATGTCTCCAGTGAAATTTTCTTTTCAAAAAAGTTTTAAATGATCTTTAAATAATATCTAATAAATAATTTCACGTTAAGCAAAATAAACTGCAATTGATGTGAACTTCAAGACTGTACGGAGCATCTCCAGCTTTTAAGGACAGTCTAGGCTTAGCATAGATGAGATTTAAATCAGTATATGAATAGAGCTTTTTATCTAGCTCTATATTTATCTCTCCATCTCTCTATCTATCCATTTATCCATCTATCCATATATCCATGTATCTATATATAAAGTTGACTAAGGAAATGTGAAACTGAGCAGATCTGGTACCTACATGGTAGTATTTATATGACAGCTGTCATGCTAGGCAAGCTAAACAACCACAAAAGTGTGCAGCAACTTTGTCTAGACATCTGTTTTTTTTTGCTGATAGCAACATTTCTGTGAGAATTTAGTAACTGTGCAGCTTTGGTCTGTTGCCGCCACTATTGTAAAAATTCTAAGATCAACAGCTGTTAAACTCCTTAAAGGTGGAGGTGAGGTGATTAATTCTTAATTTTTTTAAAGACACTGGGAGCCGCAAGTAAACCTATAATCTGAGAGCAAAATGCTCTGTTTGTATTATATGGACAAATGAGATGTTTCATATACAATGGAGCTTGGTCATGAAGCACTTAAGAATTTTAAACTTTATCCTAAACATACAAGGAGCCAATGAAGAGATGCTAAAACTATCACTACTGGTTCTCATCAGAACCTTCACTGCAGCTTCTTGGATCAACTGGAGACTTCTCAGGGCGTTTTTGGGACAGCCCCATCAATAAGGAATTGCAGTAGTCCAATCTAGAAGTAACAAAGACATGGACTAACTTTTCTGCATCACTCTGAGACAGGATGTCCCTAATTTTTTACATTATGCAGGTGGAAGAAACTTGTTTTAAATGTGAGCTAAAGGACAAATCATAGTCAAGAATAACTCAAAGGTTCTTCATTGTAGGACTGAAAGTTTTTTTTAAGGTGCAAATAAAACAATCTCAGTCTTGAGTTTAAAAGGAGAATATTCAGAGTCATCCAGGTCTTTATGTATTAAAGCCACCTTTGTAATTTAATGGACTGATTTGTTTCACCTGGCTTCATAGATATGTAAATCTAAGTATCGTCCGCATAGCAATGAAATTTTATACCATGTTGACTGATGATATTAACTAAAGGAAACATGTATAGTGTAAAAAGTATCGGGTCCAAGTACAGAATCCTGAGGAATCCCATGACTTACTTTCTGGTGTATAAGGGGCTCATCATTTACATTAACAAACTGAAATCTATCAGATAAATATGACTTAAATGAGCTAAGAGCTGTCCCTTTAATACCAATAACATGTTCCAGCCTCTGTAGCAAAATGTTGTGATCAATGGTGTCAAATGCAGCACTGAGATCTAACAAGATAAGAATAGACAGGAGTCTTTTATCTGAGGCCAAGAGAAGATCATTAGTAACTTTGACCAGTGCCGTTACTATAATGAGTCTAAATCTTCACTGAAAATCTACAAACTTTTTATATTCTGTTCAGATGGGCAGATTGTTAAATTTAAATTATTTTTTAGACATGAAAAGAGGATTGGATATTGGTCTGTTATTACCTAATACTTCAGGATCAAGAGTTGGTTTTTCAGTAATGGTTTGATTACAGCTGTCTCCAAAGACTGTTAATAGAGATATGGTGATCAGACTAAGTACAGATGTATTATCTAAGGATAATACATCCTTGAATAATCTGGTTGGGATAGGGTCTAAAATACAAGATGAAGGTTTAGATGAAGCTATTATTTTGGTTGACACTCAGAGCTGTACTGGACAGAAATGGTCCAAGCAAAATCTGGTTCTATAGACGTCTCTAAACCTGCTGCAAATAAAACATCATCAATAGAGAAAAGGATATCACAGATTTTCTCTATTATAAACTGTTTTGTTTAAAACAAAAAGTAAAACAATCAGAAAAATATAAAAGTCAGGACATGTGGATTCATTTGTATAGTGTACTTAGATTTGACCTTATGATATTGTACTTGATCATTAAAAATATCTGATTTAAAACAGTTTTAACCAATTTAAGAATTTCAGCACCAACTTATTTACTGGAGCTTTTTAAGCACTTTACTTTAATTAAGTAATTTGGTAACTTAGCCTGCCGTCATGATGATGTGAAGCACAAAGTAAGACTTAATTGAATGAACATGGCCCAAAAAGAAAAGTAAACTTATTTAGAGACCCAGCACAGATAAAAGCCAGACAACATTTCTTATTTCTGACTGCTGCTATGGACTAAAATTGTAGGTTTCTGCTGTGATCTGTATATAAAAAAAACGCTTTTTCATTGTTTAAGCATTGAAACCCATTCCAGGAGACCTGCTAAATAAATTAGCACATATATAGGCGAGCCAGATATTTTTTATATAATGTATGTATTTTAAATATTTAATAGTCACAAATACATCTTGCCTTCACAAATCCTTAACTCTTACTCCTTTCTATTTACTTACTGTTTACTGTTTTACTATTTACTGTTTACTTACTCCTTACTGTTTCAAACGCTAACTTCTTCAATTAAGTTTAATTTAGGTAACAGTTTGCTTTTAGCTTGCAAACTAAAATAATTGTCACTGGATTGGAGTCTTGCCCAGATTGCTTTAATGTTCGTTGACTGTCCAACCAAAGCAGTCTAAAATATACAGACTTTAGACAGTATGTCTTGTTATTTGACCTAGAGCTGGTCTCTGGAATTGTTTAACATGTCTAAAGTCACTCATATATAAGTAAGAGAGACTCAAGTTGTTGGATGAAATGGTAATAAATAGTCCAATAGCCATATGACTTTACATAAATGCCATGTATGCATATTTTTCAACAATCACAACTGAATCTTTCTTGCTTACATTTATTTTAACCATTGAGCTGTCAATCAATGATGCTAATTGAAATGCTAATTAAAAACATGCAATGCAGATTTTTCTTTCAAATAGAGTTGGTGCGTAATAATTATATCTTTTTAAAAGGAATTTTGAATCGATATAGACAAGCGATTGGGAATGTACTTCATATAATCTTTCCACTGTCATTCTCAGAAATGACAAACCAACACTAGGTCTACTGTGAATATCATGTGGTGTCCTCATATGGAAGATCAGACATTTAATATAAGTTTACTAACAATATTTAAGACTGATGTTGTAAATTTGTGCTCACAGTTCCTTTAAATGTATAGTTTGTCTTTTATAATTCAGTTTATATGAAAAAATAAACTATTCTCAGTGTAAACTTAAACTTTCAGTACTTTTCTTTAGCTTCTATGAAATGCCTCCAATTCTTTTGGGTATTAATGAAAGAATTCCTTCCATATTCCAGGACTCTCAACCCCTATCTGTTGTAATATGCATCACAATAAAAATCTCATTTCACACTCAGTCAATAGTGAAAATTTTGTTTTCAACACAGATTTCCATTGTGATATTTTCCCTGGGATATGGAGGGAAAAGGCTATTTACAGAAATCACACTACCTGCTAGTTAGCCTCACTGATGCAGTGATAATCCAACAGGAAACTTGTAACTTTTTGCATTTCTAAATTCATGTGGCAACATTTTTTGCCCAGGCAGAGAACAATTGATGCTATTTTAAATTTGCATGTGGATGGCCATTGCTTCTATCCAAGCATAGTCCTGTGACAAACTAACAACTCAACCCATATTTTCTGTCATTTGCAAAAAAAAAAAAAAAAGTAAAAAAAATAAAAACCCAAAAGACGCACAAAGTTTTCTCCTTTCACATAGCTTAGTCTTGAAACAGATATAAATATACACTAAACAGCTATTACTAAGTATGATAAATTATGACATTGCTGGAAAGTGGTCTGTTTATTGTTGCTATGTTACCCAGGCACAGTATCACCTGTCAGTCAGTGATTTGTGAATAAAGCACAGATAATATATCCTGATCAATTCATTTATTCGTATCAATTTAGAGAAAGTTTTTAAAAAAAAAGGTAGAAATGGCATTCAGAATAAACAGGAAGGTGTGCAAAACAACAAGTGGACTACTCTGTGAAGAACAGCCCACATTTCCTGTCACCCCACCTGCTGAATGGCACTGAATGAAGCAGTGCATGGTGGGGTTGGTGGGTGGCACACACAATCCTTGGTGTGAGACTTCTATTTGTGTGGACAAAGGTTTACTTTACCATAACTGGGATCGGCTTTCACGTGTTCTTCACCTGCTGCTCAGTGCTACGGTGTGGCTCGATCTTAAGGTGCATAGCGAGACAAAGTGTCAGGTGGCATATGAGGAATTTTCTGTCTGAACAACCCATTTAGACCTGCCCGGCATTTCTAAACAATTGAAATAGCCGTTAAAAACTATGCCATTATGTAACCGTGCATCCATAAGTATTCAGCTCCCGTGTCGCCTGACAGAAGTGTCTGTGGACTGTTACTATTGGCTGCAAATGGTGACTTAATCAAGCAATACCGCTGGAAACAAAATGATCTTCAACTAATCTTGTGGCCAATGATGAGCAAAGGTAACGGCTTGGATGCTGGCAAATGAGCCAGGGCCTTGAAATCTCAAAAGCTAATGACATAATTATTAGCTCATCAGGGCGCTGTTAGCGTGTTTGTGTGAAACTGCACCCATGTGTAGATGTGCGCTGTATGTATGAATTTCTAAATTGCTTGCAGTTGATGGCGGTGGTGGCGGTAGTGGTGGGTGGCACCGGTCACATCTTAGCATGATAATATAAGCCGATGCTGTTGTCACAAAACTCAGCCCCCACGCCCTGCTTTTAAGTGCTGCCACTATTCTCAGAGAGCTGAAGACACATTACAGAGCGTGGGGAGAGGAAAAGAGAAAGAAAGGCTCAGTGAAAGGGAACTGGGGAGAGAAACGAGGGGAGTTTGGAGGCCTGTGGCTGAAGGATTGATTTTAAATGTTCTGCAAAGGCAGTGTTTACTATTCTCTCTGGCTAGCTCCCTGACAGCGCCAGTATCAAAACAAGAATTATACCCCCTTCCCCCAACCAGCATGAAGGGGGAATGAAGCAGGAAATGGAATGCTTCTTTAAAAATGACGACTCGTCTCCTTTTGCAAAAGCTTAAGTTTATCCTTAAAAACCCAAATAACATCACAGAAGTCCTTTGTCATCGCTACTTGCTTTTACTTTAAACATGACTGGAATTAAGTCCACAACTTATTAAGCATTAAAACCTATTTGACTTTACAGTAGTGTGAAAAGAATTAGAAAATTTGCGTTATTCTAAAAAAATTTTTTAATTCATTTGAGTGAAATGTTAAAGCACATGAGAAGAAGCGTGGGTTTCAGGAAGTCTTTGTGCTTCAGGAATTTGCTTACTTCTTTGTGTTTAAACTAACATATAATAAATATTCTGTGTTTTAGGTACAACATCAGCAATAAGGGATTATATGTCTGAAAACTGTTTAAATAAGGTTTAAAGTTACATTGTAAATGAGAAGAAATAAGTGTAGGTACAAAAACACACTCAGAAACACATGTATATATACATATATATATATATATATATATATATATATATATATATATATATAAAACTTAGGGTGCCGGGGGGCGATG
>JBAMIG010000004.1:8495323-8508694 GCA_037177335.1 Kiunga ballochi
GGTCAGGACGGGAGCACAGACTGGATCAGCTGAGGTCCAACATCATGGGGACATCCATCAGCAGCCAGGCATCTGAATCTCTAGTTTTGGTTTGGTGGGAGAATATGTGGGTGAAGTGGTGCTACAGGGGACTAATGGGTGAATGCATAGAGGGGTTGACTTGTTGAGGACAGAGTGAGTTCATAAATGATTCATCCAAGATTATTTTAGAGATAATGTGAGTTAATTTCTTATTTTCTTGTATTCTTTATTTTTTTTATCAATAACCTTTCATAGAAAATCTATAGAGTAGAGCTGCACCATGAAACTCAGGCTTTTTGGAAGGAATATTGAAGGGAGTTTGCATAAAGTATCATTTAGTCTTTTGGTTATAGCCCTTTAAATGCTACGAGGCATAAAAGAGATATATCATGTTTTAAAAAATTTAATTCAGATGTATTTATATGGTGCCACTTTACAACAATGTCACCTCAGGATACTTTACAGTCACATCAATTTGAGCCAATTCATAATCAATGGCCTAGCTAAGGAAAACCAGGAGATTCTATTGAATCCTGACTTTGATCCAATCTCCTATCCTGCACACGCATGAGGTGAAAATGGAAAGGAAAACTCCTCTTAACAGGAAGGCAAAACCTCAGGGTGGGTTGCTATCTGCCTCGAATGATTGTGGTGGAGAAGACAGGATCAACTTTAGTCCAGGAAGACCTGCAGGAAAAGGAGAAATATAGATGAGTGCACAAACAGGTGAAGCACTGTTCATACCCATTTCACATTTTTTCCACTCTGAAACTTGACAGTTGTGTAAAATGTGACCAACTAACTGTTGACATTGGGCTTGCTTGACACATCAATTCATAGCAGCAACCCCTTTCACACGGTGACTTACAGCCACTTGTGTTTCACAGCTAAAAGCTTTTCCTGGCACTTCAAGGATAATCAAAATACTTTACATAGGAGTAGCCAGCGAGTGTGGTTTCAGTACAACTTCAAGAAACTCAGGTTTGTGATAAATAAAAGCATTGTCTGCACTAAATACACAACGCTTGGTGTTGGATTAATTAATATCCAAATAAAAACAATGAATTCCCTTTTCTTTCCTAATATAAAAAGCAAACAATCCACTGATGTGCTGTCTTATCTTATAGGATGACAAAAAAGAAAAGGTATAGAAAGTGTGCAAACCTTACACAGAACAGCTCCGTGATGACTGAGGTAAGATGACTGCTATTCTTTAGCAATATTTGATCATTTTCGTCAGCTGCAAATGCCATTCCTCAAGCTTGTTGTTGACAGAGAAAGGTCAAGGTAAAGGTAAATGCAGGCATCATCAAAGAAAAGCCAATAAATTACAGTCACAACTGCAAAGAGCTGCTGCAACTGGCATTGGACTAACCGTGGAAGCAGCAGTCATTTTAGGATTGCAATGACTGAATTCAATAATGAATAGATTTAGAAATTTGATACATATATGACACAATGCATCATGCAGCCCTAAAACTACCACTAAGAAACCAGCCTGTTATTTTAAATTCTACTAAAGCTACTTGGAGCTTGAATTTGTTTGCTTTTATTTTTTACCGAGAGAAGATTTTTCCTCATTCTTTTGGGTCTCCTCTGGATGCAACACTCCCTCCATAGGGAAGCCACATTTTAAAATGATGCCACAGCAGGTGGACACTTGCTTTAACCACTATAGAAGGTGCAGTGGGCTATGTAATGATCCATTATTTTAGGCCTACCACTTTCCTATAAAGCCACAAATCTACAAAAATGTACGTCTTGACAAACTCATGGGACTGAAATCTGCTCTCCAGGTTTAATAGGAACCAAAACATATATAGTTTTACTTTAGATTTTTTGTCATTATTATTGGTGTTTCTTCTTATCAGTCTCACGAGCTGGAGGTTTCATGACATTGCTCGTGTTTTTTGGGTGTTTCTCTGTGAAAAGTAGAGCGAGCGGGTCCTTCCTTTCAACTTACAAATAGGTAATTACCAGGCTAAGAAGAAATATACAAACAATTTTGTGGCCTACAAACACATTCATGAATCTGACAGTTTTCAGTCAATTATGTACACTGAAGAACAAATTTAGGAAGATTCAGAAGAAGCTGATAGAGAGCCAATGCTATTATCAAAACGACTTTCAGAGAAGTTGTGTGATTTTCCAAAAGACAATAAAAACTTTAATAGATGCAGCAGAGGAAGTGAAAGATAAAACCATAACTAATGATGGACATATTAGGAAAAAGGAATATTAGAAAATACTAAGGCCTTAATGAGGAACAAAAGAAATGCTAGAAGGTGAAAACAACAATTCTACCTGTAGACACTGGACAACTACAACCACTAAGTCTAAACTAATACAGTACTTTTACCTTTTTAAATGTTTTTTCTTTACCCTCTTCATTAATAAATATCCATGTCTGATGGTAAACCAGAGCGTGATCAGCAACATTGTGCATTTTACTGATCATGAAGATGAGGTGATCAATCATCCACTGGACCCAGCTTGAAGCTGCATGCTGTGTTAGAATGGAGCTTTTTTTTGTGTTTTTTTTTTCAAGGGCGTGGGAGGGGGAGATGGGGGGGGGATACGCAGCAGTCAATGCTGCTCACGGAGCTGCGTAAACTGTACCTAACACATAAACTGTGACGTAAAAAAAAAAATCCCTTCACTTTGAGCTCCATTGATGAGATGTATTGACGTCATCTGCTATGATCAGGTTCTGCTTCCAGCATTGTGATGTTAGTCTCATTTCTGGAACGTCAAAGTGGGATGAAAGGCGGCATAGTGTTCAGGCTGAGGTTACTTTGGCACACTTAGTACATATTTCCAATTTAGGATCACATATGAAAGTAGCCTGGCTCGGATAAAAAAAAAAAGACATTTAGAAAAATCCAATAGTCCGATTTGGGGAAAATATTGAAATTGAGCTTCAGGGATGTTGTTCCTTCACTGTGTTGTTGGTGTGAAAGACAGTTCAATATGTTTAGCAACTTGTTTAGCCTTTATCTCTGTACTTGTTTAGTAGAAGGCTCCGTCTTGCTTTTCCAGTGTGTCGTGTTGTCCAGCTGAACTATACATGGATGTTTATGTCTACTAATCCTCCACTTTTTCTCTAAAATGGCGAGTGTTTCGGCTACTCCTGTGAATCTAAAATCTACACTTAACACTTTTATTTGAATCATGTTTAAGATGGGCTGAATGGGCCTCACTCTTGTTTTTATTTTTTTATTCTTAACCAAGAACAAAGTCTACAAACAGAAGTATTCATATAGGGAACTAAGTGAAGACATGCATGAACAAAATCAGTGTTTTTTTTATACAATAATAAAATTACAGTAACATTTTGGTCAGATTTTTTAAATAACTTTTATTATTTACAAGCATGTTATTGCATAATTTGTCCTAACATTGTGCTTTATCTCTGGAGAAAATTAAACTTTTTTTTTTTTTTAATTCCCAGATTCAAGAAAAACACTAGATTTTATTTAATTACTGGTCTTCCTGAAGTATATAAGAATAGATCTGTTCCTTCAATGGTAAAAATTTCACTACATGAATGTCCAAGTACACATGACTTTTAGATTTGCTGCAGAATGTAACATTCAGTAATGAAAGATTTATTATGACTGCTTTTATGAGGAAATAAAGGTTATGTCTTAGTCGCTTTGTTAATAACATCCCTGACCAGCTCACCTGAAGGTTTCATTTCATCATGTAACACTTGCACCATCTCCACATTTCTTTGCTTTACAAAATGTAAAAGGTGCATTAAGCCATATGATAACAAATGTCTTCCAGTTAATATGGTTGTTCATCCTAATGTGCTCATAGGACCAAACCGGAGACTCATTGTCCAAAATCTGGAGTTATCCGTTCGTGCATTAATCTGCTTTTAAATGGTTTGAATCTCACTTTGATTTATAAAATGATAAAAGTGATAGCACTCTGATAGCATTGTTTATGCACCAAACTACCTGGTTAACTGGCAACTAACCAGCTTTTTATACTCAACATGTCCATCAGTGAAACACTTAACTGCAAAATTTTGGGAATATTTTTCAGGAGATGCAGACTCTCAAAGAAAAGTGGAACCATGGAAAACGTCATCCATAAAGCATGTTTAACAGATTAATTTTACAAATGATCAACTGGAGCTTATGATCATGTGAGACCAGACATATGAAGCCATACAGGTTCTGGTGAAAGCAGAAGATATCAGGTGGGGAACCCTTAGATGAGCAAGTTAGTAATAGGAAATACAAATGAGAATTGGGTTTTTTAACAGCCATGTCAAACGTATTCAAAGATGGAGGACTAAAACACAGGCTCAAGAGGTGGAAGGTTGGCAGGAGGCAAAATTTTTTTTATTTATTTAAACTGAGACAACATAAATGCTACAACTGGGCAGAAACCACCAAGCCAACATAGAAGAAATCATTGGCAGCTGGGAACTGAAACTAAGTGGTATAAATGCACAGAACAGACAATAAGATACAGGTGGCATGAATAATCCAAATAAAACCAGGTGGACTAATGAACAATAAATAAAGCTTCAACAGGAAACACAACAAAAACTACCAAATAAAACAAGAAACCAAAACTAAGACCACATAAAGATTATATTATGACCTCACCTTGCAATAGACAGAGAAATCTAAAGTGGAAAAATAGTGCTCCTCATCACTTTTTTAGACACAAAATCCTTTTGTTTTACAATCTGCAGTTTGCGTACGGTTTGCGTAGTTAAAAAAAAAAAGTAGTTCTCCAGCAACTTCCTGCTGGAGAGGGGGAGTCTCCTCCGTGTCACGCAGTGGAGTCAGGCGTTTGCCTTGCTCAAACCAAAACCTGTTTTTCAAAGAAATAAAGCTACAAAACGCATGGATGAGAAATAAAACTACTCCAGGGATTTTAGGACACAATTAACGCTAGTAGAAGGTTAAAAGCACATAAAAATCAATTTTGCATAATATAGGCCCTTTAAATGTCAGTGTAAATGCACTACACACTTAAACATAGTGCAGTAAGTAGTGTTAGTGCACAGATTGAGTCACAACCTGTGACGTAATCTGCAAACCAGAAGAAAAAATCTTTCATTGAACTTCAGTTTTACCTTTTTTTCTCAGAATAAAATGTTAAATGCCCTCAAATACACATTTGTATACATGTCCACGGTACATGATTTAAGATTTAAATAAACAGGGTTAGTTTTAAAAATATTTTTAATGTATAGTTTGTCTTTATTGTAAGTTAATTAATTTCACAGTGGTACACCATGAGAGTTTAACTTACAGATAATATCATTTTGCTAATATCATCCAGTCCTTCCTCTTTACAAAACAGTAAATATCATATTTAAGGGATGAAGTAAACAGAAAGAGATGAAGCGTGTAGTTTAAATAGACCACTCAGATTGGATCTGTTAGTTTGACAAACAACATGATTGAGAATCGTGGATAAAACAGATTATATGCAGATTTCCTCTTTTTCTGCACAAATAAATAATCAATGTTATTTGGATGCAGCTATTTATTTTGAAAAAGAAATTAGTTGAAACAGGCAGTCTTTTCTCAATGAGTTGGTTATTTTCAAAGCTCTTATTCTAGTAAATTAAAAGATTTTAGGCCAAAAACCAATAGCCCATTTATATACTGCCTTGAGTAGCAGATATTTTCTGTTATTTTATATATGTTTTGACTTTAGCATGGACACCACCTTGAATTCCAACCATTCTAACTTTGATTACCTAATTCCTTAGAGATTACTCTGAGATTCTGGCTGCCACAGGCATTGACATGATGTTGAGAAATGTCGCCAGCCGTCATGAAACCGACCGCCCCAATCAATCAATCAGACTTCTCGCTCGTCTCTGTATGTGTTTGAATGTGTTTGTGTGTGTGAGTGTGTGTCTTCCAGGTCGGCATGTGAAGAGGACAGGCAGGGAGACCCTAAAAGCATCGTCTTCCACATTCATCAATTACTGCAGCTAGGATGGTTGTGTCTGTCAGGAGGAGCAGATGGTGCATGTGTGTGTGTGTGTGTGTGTGTCTGTATGTGTGAGTAAGACAGGGTGAAGGTGTTTGTCAGAAACAGAAAAAGGTGATGACA
Organism: Kiunga ballochi; assembly: GCA_037177335.1. Lineage (NCBI taxonomy): Eukaryota > Metazoa > Chordata > Actinopteri > Atheriniformes > Pseudomugilidae > Kiunga > Kiunga ballochi. The sequence continues at coordinate 8,501,441 of JBAMIG010000004.1, forward strand.
GAGACAGAGATAGAAATGTATAAGATAGAGATGTACAGATCTGCGAGGAAGATATGTACAGGTGTGCTACACAGGGAGAAGCTGAGGAAGGAGCTTGGCCGTCTCACTGCATTTGGTGATGGCTGCAGGATAACTAATCAATCTATACCTGCCTCGGAGAAAGAGAGAGAGGAACAGTCAGACAAGATTAGTGGAGAGAAAGATCATGTCAGCTTGGCTCACTGCTGTTTTCTGCAGATGCTGTTAGTCTGCATTCTTTTAATGTTGCCTTTACTCAGTCAGACAAAATCTGGCTTACACGTACAAACTAATGGATTTATTTAGTTGATTTTTTTAATAATATCTTTTAAAAAGTCTGCTTTATTGCAGTTGTACTTTGAAAGCTGGGTATTATTCTGAACTGGTAAACCAAACAAGTCACCATATTGATATGTAACAAAAAAAAGTGGACTTCACATCTTTTAGGAAAAAGGTATCTTAAATATCCAGCTGGATTATGTTATTGTTAATTCATAACAAAGGAAACAACACTTATTTTAAGTGCAAAAGTATTTTTCATCATGTTCAAAAACGAGCTCTGAACTTTCAGAACTTTGCAGATCTTTTCCCCCCAATGTTTCTGGTGCAAACCTGCCGCGTTCTTCAGTGACGGAGATTTATTTTTTCTTCTCCTTCCTGCTCTTAACTGTGTGCCAGTAGTTCGAGAGGCTGTCATATTGCATCAGCGCTCTGCTGATTACTTCCACCTTGTCTCCCTCGTCAGGAAATGATTCTGACACGCACTCACACCCAGCTTTCTCTGCATCAATATGCGTGCGATGGAAAAACTGCAGACAGTAAATAAATAATGAAAGACAAGGTAGGGAGGAAGAGGACGAGGGGTAGAGGCTCCGTGTGGTGTTTTCTCTGCCTTTCTCCGTCCTGTGTGTGCGTTAAAGACTCATTGAGGGAAAGTGCTATGTTTAACTGTATGCTTGTGGGTGCATTGCAAGCATCTGCATCCTCACAGTTGGGATAAAACCTTCTTAAATGTCTTGAAAAAATGGGTTAATTAAAATGACATGATTCTTCTTGATGTGGAATTAAGTGTGAAATTGTAATGTAATGTTTACTAATTTTGCTTTCATTGCAGTGACATGTCAATAGGTACTTTTTAAAATCTGTTATTCAAAATACCTCAACCCTCTTTGGCTTTTATACTATAATAATCCCTTTATTGGTCGGTCTTTAGAGTAGGGGTGTGTGCATCCTTCCTCTCCTTAGTGGTAACAAGTGTACTTACAATACAGAAGGATAGTGTTTGGTTAAAATCCCTGAAGGGATTATTATAGATATGCTGTATTTCTTTCGAAAACCTTGAGAGGTTAAGCCCAACTGATTGGCCGACTAACCCTAGGAACTCTGAGGTAAGACTGCCATCAGATAGAACATGTATTCATTGTAGTATTTATCTGTCACAGCTACGTTTAACCACTTGTCTGTGTGAAGTCAGGATGTTCAGATGACTGCTGTGGTGTTGAGACTCATCAAGCTTTGGTGGGAAATCTTCCTTCTTAAAGCCATGAAGACAATGTAATTATTATGGTTCTGTTGATGTTGTTACAACACTCAAGAAGATTTTACATCTTATTTCTCTCAGTCATATGATTTAATCTCCAGAAATGCTGTATTGTTTCACTTGCAGGCAGTTTGGTGACATTTTATGCGTGTGCATTTGCATACAAGGTTTGTGTATTTCTATGCAGCGGGATTGAAATCATTGCTACAAGATTACACAGTTGTAGATATCATGTAATATTTTTTTAATCTTCTAACTTTTTGGTGACAAAAACGTCCAGTTAGACCCAGAAATCTTTGACAGTGAATTTTTTTTTTCTTTTGGGCAGTTTTCATGTTTTGTATGATAGGTACAAATGCTCTTTCTATATAAAATGCTACACATATGGAAACAACTGCAAGAGGGTAAAACTGCATACTTACAATGGTAGTGCTCCAATCTTAACAAAGTTTAAACTTAACTTACGTCAATAATATAAATGAGCTGATTGCTTTATAATATTGTACAAGATTAGGTCAAAAGGTAAACAATAATTAGTCTTTTTATCTATTATTAATGTAGTTTGACTTTAAAGAGGCAGCAAAAGCTAAATCTTTTCACCTGCTATAGGTTTGCTGTTGTACAATGACTACAAACAAGAGGTGGGCGACAGTCTTTCAAGTGTTCAAGTGTTTCCTTACTTTAACACATCAGACACACATCAGACTTACAGACTTGTGCAGAGCTTGATGTGAAATTTTGCACAAGTTTGCTAACTACCCATTGATTAGAGTCAGGCTACAGCAGGGAAAGTCCGAACACTTAATAACCAAGGTTTCTCAAACCTGCTGTAGACCGAAGCAAAGTGTCCTGCGTCACACTTTCTTCTGCTTCCCACTCGCCTTGTCTGCAAACAGATATCTGAGAAATGCAAGCACAAAGGGGAAAGCAAATTCACCATTTTGAGAAACATACTGTGTAAGGAAGCTACTTATATTTTTTGTTGTCACTTACCTGCCCATTAGAGAAAGAGCTAGGTCTGAGTCAAACTGTTGCCCCTTCAGCTCTTGCAGTGATCTCCAGGCCACTGTTAATGTTTCCTTGTCCATCAACTTCTTTGTCAGCAACTGTTATTAAGTACGATGAGGAATGCCCAGCTCTGGTCCTTGAAAGCCACGAGCCTGCAGGTTTTCCATGTTTCCCTGCTCCAACACACATGACTCAAATTAACCTGACACTGTGCAGAACTTCATATCCTGTTAGTCTTTAAATTTCAGCCAGTTCAGTTGGAGCAGGGATATGAGTATGACTGCGTTGGTATGTGTGTTTGTCTGTCCATCTGTTTGTCTGTTTGCAACATAATTCTAAAAGTGATGGATGGATTTTGATGACACATTCAGAAATTGTCCAATTAGGGACAAGAAAAAGATGATTAAAGCTCATCTGGATCACCATTTATATCCAGGAATTTTTAAGGGAGTCTTTTGTGAGATGTGACTGTTTCAGCTTATTTGTATATAACTTCATGAATGACTTGTTTTTCCAACTCCTTCATTAAAAAGCAACAAAATGATCAGATTCCGGTGTAAGTCACAATAAGCTGGAGGAGAAAATAATACAAAGGTCCGATTTTTGTCATTGAAAAGTTGATTTAGGTTAAAGTAGGTTTGGATGGGAGGCACCTCCGTGTGCTGTTTATTACATCTAATTAGTCATTAGACAATTATCCAAGACAGTTCTGAGGCCTGATGGGTCATTTTATGAGCTCACATCTCTGCCAGCTTGCTAACATGCTTCTCCTACCCTTTGAATCTCTTCCTCTCCCTGTCAAAGCTGAAAACTGAACATCACCACTGAGGCCTGAGGACTTTAAAACCCCAGTTCCAGAGCAAGAAGTGGGAGGTGGGGAAGGATTAGAGAGGAGCTGTCTGTGATGTTATTTAATCTCATCGGGATGGGACTGAGCCAACCAGTGCACTCATGATCTACATCATCAACCTCTGATGACCAGCTAGGGGGATTGGGTGCCTCAGATGCCACATTGCTGCCAATACTGCTGCTGCAGAGCTCTTTAAGTCATTTCCCACCCAGCCCTAACCAGTCAGCAGCTCAATTTGGCTGATGGCAAGCGTGCTCATTCAGGGGAGAAGTTGGTCCTGGATGATTTCCTGCTTCTCTGCCTGCGCTCCTCAGCATTGACACCCGTCTGAACCCCAGCCATCGTCCAAATATGCCCCCCCTCCACACACATACACACACACATGAACACACACACACATTGTTGCCCTCCCCCTCCCACTCCCAATTCCCCTCTTAGCATTATTACACCCACCCTCTCCTGCTATAACTCAGACGGCAATCACTCAGTTGCTCACGTTATCTCAGGAGCCTGTCTTGCTTCACTCACCCCACCCCTTCCCGCCTCACCACACATCCTCCTCTCTTTTGCTTCTGTACACCCCCCACCAAAAAAAGTGCATTCCAGCATGACAAACCACATGGGATTTCACGAGTCCTTTAAAGTCTGCTGCCTCTGGGAACCACTCTGCTTCATGCAACGTTTTAGTATTCGAGGGAATACGTGACTGGGGAGGCAACCAATGCTGTTATATCTCTGCTGTCTCCTCCTAGTTGTTATTTCTGTTGATGATTTCCTGCAGGAAAAAATACTAACATGCATATATATATATATATATATATATTATACATTGCAGGGTTTATTTTTAGTTTTTACATGTGACTTTTTTAGATTAAAGATTTTCTGTCCACATATGCTTTGCTGAAGTCACTTTTTTTTATTTTAACACATGAAAGCATCACAACAACAATTTACAAATTCTTAGTAATCTTTGAAACCAAAACACATTTACACATGCAACAATAGGGTTTAAGACAATGAGTAACTTATTGAATAATTTTGGTTTTGGAATGTATTACTTACTTGACAGGAGAAAAGACTGCTGTTTTACTTTTCTAAGAAAAATCCAGATTATCCCTTAAATTCAGAATAACATCTGACTTGTCAAATATGTCCAGTATTCAGCAATAAATTTAAATATTTTCAATGCAGCTTACGCTTTTGAGTGTCATTTCTTCTTGACTTTTACCTTTAAAACCTTCTTCACCTTCAGTGATACAAACAGAAATAAATAGTATAATGACCAGTTTATTAAAAAAAGTAGTTTGATAATCTGTGGGTCTCCCCTCCAAGCAGCATACAAACATCTGCTACCGACACGGTCAAATGAAGCCCAATTAGAGTTTAGAGAAGTGCAACTCACCATACAAGACAATGTGCCCTGTTCTATAGTGAGTTCACTCAAATAAGGAAACACATCAACAAGCCTGTAACAGATGCAATGCCATCATCCTTCAAGGAGACACGTCAGAGCGTCAACAACAGCGGTAAATTAAACATGTAGCTGTTAGGAGAGCTAATATAGGATAACAGAGGAGGAAATGACTGAAGTCAACTGAAACTAAGTTTGAAGAATAATCAACAGAATAGATTATTGCTCCAGAGTGTTTGGTAAATCATTGATCCTTGTGGCCTCCTGTTTTACGGGTTCAGTGTGATTGTATGATTGTCTGTTGGAGTCCTTTACACAGGAATGGCTGTAGACATACAGCCGCAACACTTAAAAACACATTCATAGACACCAAAAATATACATAATGATACTGTCAAAAGTTACAATAATTACACAGAAAAGAAAATTACAGAGTTAAAACAACACTTTTATGTTTTTTTCTTTATATTTTTCTATGTCCACTTTTTTTTTCTTGCGTCCTCTCCAAAAGGGTTGGGCACGTTAGTCTCCGTGAGCTGTTAAAGTGCTCCTGACAGAAAGTCAAGAGTCCCGTCAGCTCTTTAAGTGCTGGATGGATGGGCATGGCTCAGCTTTTTAAAAGAACCATCGGAAAGCCTCTCCGTTGTTGACCGGTGTCCTCTGCAGAAGGGTGAGAAAAAGAGCAAAACACATGTATATAAGGTCACGTTTTAATTCCATGTCATTGGCATGATGTGCTCAAAGAACATTTATATTCAGAAAATGACAAATGGATTTGGATGAAATAATGACTATGCATAAATGCAGTTGCAAACTATGTGGAAATTAAATAAAACATAGAAGGGTACTTAAAGAATTTGTAAAGTACATCCACAAAACCAAGTATTATAAAAAGTATATTCATTTAAAAGCTAGCCATGGTGATTAGATCCACGTCCCACCCACACCCAAATAATCATTATGCTGGATGAAATATTCAATACAAATTCCCAAGAAGCAACAATGAGGCATTTAATTACTGTGAGCTGTAGCCGCAGTGAGGGGGAACAGTGCATCATTTCAATTTGAGCCTGCGCCAGCAGCTGCTCCTCCTCCTTCTCCCAAAACCTCCATGCAAGTGACAGCCTCTTCAATCCGAAACTCATTTGGAAGTCAGAAACATTAAATATTGGAGGGTCCCGCCAACCCCCATGACCAATTAGCACCTTTCTTTCTCCTTGTTTTTTTTTTTTTTTTTGTTAGCTGTTGACAGAGGTGAAATGGTGCATAATCACAACTAAAATCCATGGAAAGTAATTTGACATTTTAATACCAACTGTCACTGCTAGCTCCTTACAATCATGCTAATAAGTGATTTAACACCTGAAAGACTCAATAAGCTTATGCAGGCTGTTGCCCCTGTAAAGAGATGGTTGACCTCATATAAAGATTATTGTATTGAAAGATTTTTAAATTAACTTTTAGATTTTATATTGCTTTTTATTATTATTAGTCATAGTCATAGATTTTCTAGTAGTAGTAGTGGTAGCGGTAGTTGTACCTAGCATCTCTTTTTGGGAGTGCTATGCTAGCATGCTAGAATGCTATGAGAGTGCTGCTAGCACTTGTGACATCTCTGCTTTTATATATCAGCTATATGTAGGCAAAACCATTATTGTTTAAATCTAAGTAAAAAATATAATTACAGAATTGTACCCCATCAGATCAACAAACAAATTTAGATGTGTCAACTAGTAATTAGTTAAGGTGTTGTTCAACCTTTTTGTCCTACTGGAAAAACCTGCTTTGATACAAGTAAGCTAGCCTATTTCAACCAGACCATACTGGGCTTTCTAGACTTATAACATACAAAACAGAACAGCAAAACATCTTGAGCCCCAAGATGCTTTACTTGTAAGGTTAATGGAAGGTTTGTTCTTCGTTTATAACAAAGCATGGTCACTGTGGCTTCAAGATCGCCTTCCTAAACAGTCTGAAGCTGTCAACAGTACATACACAGGCAAAGGCTTATCCTATTCCTCCACCTATTTTGAATGCATACATTCTTTCTATGTCTGTAAGAACCATTTACCATATTTTCACACCACATTAAGCAATTACCATTATCCTTCCATGTGAGTAATGGAGGAGTCCAGAGCAGCAGGATACCATCATCACCAATTTAAAACCATGGATGAAATGAAATACTTTCCTGCCTTAAAATGTCAAGATGTTCTCACAGACCTGATGTTGTCTTTTTTCTTTCTCTTTTTTTACTTTCTTTTTTATCCTCTTTTCCTTGTCGCCTAATAAAAATGGTGTTAACTAATTTCATTAAACTAAAGTAACTCTTTGATTTTAAATTCCTTGTTCAGCAGAGACAGAAGAAAAGGAACACATATATACATACAATAAGTAGCATGTTGTATATATATATACATATATGTAT
>JBAMIG010000004.1:8510972-8521247 GCA_037177335.1 Kiunga ballochi
ATATAGGTCCCATGAACAACACAAGAGTCTAAGTTGCTCACATGACCCTCCATTTCTACCTCACAAGCCATAATGTCAAAATGAATATGTTGCTAGCTGTTGCTTACTGTAGCCTAGGAGAAACGAGCAATGATAAGATTTTCTAACTCTATGGTCAGAAGTTTAAGACTTCTCTCTTGCCCATGCCACAATTTGCTTGTGATCTACTGACTGCTTGTGTGATGTAATTACACTGATAGTTTCCTTTGGACAACAACAACATAACTGTGATTTGGGTTTTTCGATCAATGTGGAAGGTAAATATAAAACACATGACATGGTCCAATTGCAGTGGCCGATGTTATAATAAATGAAAAAAATGTAAATGTAAGAAAAGGTAAACATGCTAAATTTAAGACTGGCAGTCTAAAAAGATACATTCCTTATAAAAGACCACTCTACATCAGTTTTATAACAGCCGGTTCTACAAATACAAAAAGCACAGACTGTGTATGTCTAACGCTGTTGCTGCACATCAGCATTTAGAGATGGCACATCCACTAGGGCACTTTCAGGCTTAAGCCCAGCTCTCTATCTCTCTGACACGATGCTCAGGGCGCTGAAGCAAAGAGGAGAAAAGTGGAGTTGAGAATGTTTATCTTGATCCATATTCCTCCATTGATCAGCGCCTGGTGGAAGTGTGGCTCACCAGAGACAATAATGACCCTGATCAGGGCACTCGGCATGTCTGTTTTGTTAAGTTCCCACGTTATCGATCTCGTAAGGCTCTTGAGTGCTGCTTGGATTCACTCCCAGGTCCTATATTCTCAGCACACAGCAGTGACCAAGCACAAAGAAGGCTCAATTAGCACCAGCTTTGCGTTGTCTACTTCCCTACCTGCATGCACCTTTAAAATCACTCCATCATTTGGCAGGAAGTAGAAACAAGAGCAGAGAAACAAAAAGGGGAAAAAAGAGAGCTGGAGAGGGGGAAAGAGGGGGTGTTCAAGTGCTGACAGTATTACACCAGGGACATGGGAGCAATGCCAAGGTTTTACCTCAAGTCAAGACTCCAGCAGCGGCTCAACCTCGCATTAACGTCTGTGCCTCTGCAGCAGAGCATACATAACAACCCGGCTCCAAAGACACATGAGGAAAAGACCATTTCCTGCACAGGCAATGAATGCACACAGCCAAGCACTAAACTGACTGTCGGAGGAAGAATTTCACCAGACCTCAAATTAACCCCAACACACCACTACAGTGGGCAGGATATTCCGAGTGTCTGCTGGTCTCTTTCTGTGATAACGGTACTGTAAAACTGACATGTGGTGGAATAATTCTCTGCTGATTCTGGTGAAGCAGTGTGAGGTCTTAGGGCTGCCAAGACACCCTGTGATCCTAACAGAGGCTGGCAGGTGCAGTTAATGTTAAAGTCACGTTGTCAGCTGATTGAGAAGAGGTGGTAGAAAGACAGCATCAGCTAGAGCAGGAGGTTGAATCATATTCAAGGCGAAAGGACTCCAGGCTCATACACAGTCAACCTAAACCTCCTACTGCAATCTTTAAGATCCAGGTTCAGACAGATCCCCCCCATATTTGCCACGGAAATAATAATAATAAAAAAAAAAAGCATGAAAAGTCTTCAGCCCCCCAAGCCTACCCCTGCCCTTTCAATTCCCTGCAGCCTTGGCGTCACACTGAGCTGGGGCCAGAGATAAACCACTCAAGACGATGAGGATGATAATGGCAGACGCCGCAGCGCCTCAAAATTCAATCAGCACCCGGACGTCAATGCGGATGAGTGTAAAAGTGAAATATGCTCGCTGGCGTGTGTTAAAAGACGCCACGCAGTGCTAGCAGAAACAACAATGGGAGATGAAGAGGACGATGAAGGGGGGAAAAAACAAGAGGAGGAAAATGAAGGGGAAAGAAAGCAGCAGAGAAAAGAAAAAAAGAAAATAACGTCTCTCTGCTGCTCGGTTTTCCAGCACAATCCCACTGGCATTCTGAGCAGTCCTACTTTAACCACAGACTGTGAATAAATTACCCTTTTGAACTCAGGGTGATTGCAAATGTGCCCCGGTTTCTCTTGAGACATGTCTGGCACTAACCCTCAGCTCTCTGCTCCCAGCCAGCCTTGTCACTGAGGCCCCTTCCATCCCCTCCTTTACAGACTCACAAGGCTCACACACAAGCACGAACAACAGCATGAAACTTTTAATTCACCATAATTGCAAGATGATTTTTTCCATCTTTCAGCTGGCTACAGATTCCCCCCCCCCCATCACCCTCTTTTCTATTCTCTCTAGGAAAACTCAAAAAAAGAAGAAAAAAAGGCTGATTTTGGATAGGAAAACTGTTACAGATGACAAAGCATCCAGAGAAAAAGGATGTGTTGTTGTAGAAAACGTGATAGAAAAGAGAAAGGCTGAAAAAAGAGCAGAGGTTTCGGAAGAGCTTCAACAGCAGCCTGTAGGAGTGTGCTGATGTGTTTCCAAATGCTCATTATAACACAAGGCTCCTACACACATTATTTATTTAGTAAGACCAGAAACTAAGCCACTTCTTATGACCAGAACTTACAGGAAGTTAGACCGAAAGACTGCAAAAAAATACATTAAATTTATTACAGTCAGCCCAAACTGTTCATAGCCTCTCATTTATTTCTATCTACGTTTAAATCTGTGATCAATTTGCTTCAAAACAACTGTTTTCAACATGCTTTTAAAACTATTAAAAGAGATGAGATACTTTGCGGCATTATGGAGGTGCAACTTTTGATAGCTGGCTAAACAAGCTTCAGTGGTGATGCATGTGTTGATGGTGGGGGTGGGGCAGTTTCAGGGGTGCAGTCAGCCTTAACTGATATGTTATATATTGCCTGTCACTTTATTCTGCAGAAATATTGGGGCGTTGCCGAGCTCAAATGCGGAAGGTATCGCAATCCATCACCTGCAGAGGTGCTCATGTTGTTGGGTGGGGGTTGGAATCTCATCTTGAAGCTTGTAACTGGAATCCAAGCTGCTCGGTGCCATTTATATAAAAAAATACTATTCCAAGGCCGCTATCACGGACCTACTCATCTAAGCATCAACACACTGCTGCTCACAATGCCGCATCACAAATGCAAAAAGGCTCTACCCGAGCACACACACACAAAAAAAATCCTTATTTGAAATCATTACATTTATAAGCAGCAATAAAGACAGAAAGTAAATAACATCTCAACTGAGACAAATCTGTGATGTGTGGTTTTTTGTTTAAAATGATCTTTGCTGCCTCGTGTATTCTGTGTTTGAGGCATTATTTGAGCAAGTTCTCAGAATTTAAAGTTACATGTTTACAAGCTTTAACGGGCGAGTAACACGAAGAGGGCAAATGTCGACCAGATGTAAGGTTACAGGATAGCAATAAATATGATGGATTGTTTTGAAGACACGACAGGGTGTGCTTAAATTAAGGGGCTTACATACCATCTACAAAACTGTTGTTTTTTTCTGCCAGGTTCTAAAAATGTACCACGTGCCAACCGGCTCTATCATTGCATTTCTATCATTTTGGTTACTCTTTCCAGTGCGAATGTACTTTCTAACCTGTGCCCGAGTAGGATGCTCTGGTAACAAGGAAATATGTGAACATTTTTGCCTTTTCTTTATGTTCTTTTTTGTTCAGTTTTGGACAAAATGTCTTTGAACTTTTCTGTTTTGCCAAAAAGAAAAAAAAACTTATTAAAGACAGAAAATATTTGAATATTATAAAATATATAATATAAATATATAATATCATTATATAAATTCTATATATTATATAAATATATAGTAATTGTTGTATAAATATATTATAGAAAATACATTTTAAATATTGCCACCATTATGACTTTCTAGGCTTTGATTGTCATGTAACTGCATTTCTGTGCAGGCTTTAGCTGATACATGCAGATTGGTTTATGAGATAACCTGCATGTAAATATGGATATTTCAGAGCAGAAATACAGAATTAGGTTAACATTGAATGTGTATGTTCATCAGTTTATTTGATAATCCACACAGTTTGTGTGGTATTTCCTCTTAATACCACATAAACTCTGCTAATCTTCCTCGTGGAACAATAACACAGAAAAGAACCTTAACTGGTGGAGGCTGGTGTTGTGATAGCACTTCATTACTAAAACACATCTACCAAGGTCCAGCCTCGCCGTAGCCACACATTCAGGCAAATCAAGCAAAGTGTGTTGCGGATGTTTGTGAGTAATGAGGAATTTGGGACTTTTTTGCTGACAAGGCATCTATTAGATGGTGTTGAGGCACGCATGTGTGTGTGTGTATGTGTGTGTATGTGTGTGAACTGGGGGGGTTAGGATGGTGTGTTCAAGAGCTTTGCCTGGAAGAGGAGGGGTGGTCACAGGGGGGAGATTAGGCTGAGGGGCAGTGGAGGAAAACCAAATCCATCTCCATCTCAGAAACATCCTAAAGCAGATTACTTATTTCAGCAGCAGAGGAGGAGAGGGAGGACAGAGAGAAAGAAAAAGAAGGAGCGGGAGATGAAGAGGAGAAGTGCAGCCCGAGATGGATGAGGAAGCAGAGAAAGAGGGAGCAATTAGCATAGATGCAATTCTGGCACAGTCCTCTGACTTGATATTTGACCTTTAGTAAGAGTCTTGCCAAATATCGCCCAGGAAGCACAGACGGACCATATGGCAAAGTGCTGCTGGAGGCTGAGTGCCGCGTGACTCCAAGCCTCAATATGCTAATGAGGGAATGTAATTACAGTGCAGTATTCCTGCAGGATGTGTATTTCACTAGTCCTCCATAGAAAAGATTTACAGGGAGATAGACAAGGCTGCTCTTGTTTTACAAAAAAAAAACAACAAAAATAAATAAATAATAAAAAAAACTCCTGATTAAACAAGCAGGGAGCCTTTTAAAAGACAGTGAAACAGAATAAGCCCAGTGGTCCTGAGGCTGCAGAGCAATACACCTTTTTTATGAGCCTGATGAAGTTGTGACGAAAATCGAAAGATTTAGCCGAAAACATGGAATACTCTTTATCTTATGTTAAAAAAGCTGCTGAACCTCAGTTACTGATGTCAGAACAGATATTTTTCATCAGCTGCCGACAGCCAAACACCTGCTGAGTCAGTGATGTCACTGATGGGGTGAGAGGCAGAGAAGCAAGCCTGCGATGTAATCCGGTTACACATATCTGCTTCATTTTTACAGATGAGAATCGTCAGGAACAGGTTTTTCTAAAAGTAATAAATAAATAAAATCTTAGGACTATTATTTATTGGGTAAAGATTAAATGCAAGTTGTAAACAGATATTTCCCTAAACTGTTTGCATGAGGTCTAAACTTCACATTTTATTGAACCTTTTATTAAATGCGTCTCATCTCAGCTGGATACTGATGGAAACCTCAGGAGGGAAACAACACACAAGACTTGAACTTAAAGCTATCTCTTTGTTCTGCATCAAGTTTATGAAACCCAGATGTTTTAAAAGTACAGGTGTACCTGTTTGCCGTATGGGTAATACAAACATACAGGATGTATTAACATAACTGAAAACCAGGTGATCAGGTGGTAAAATTGGCATTTGTTTTTTTTTTTCTAATCTTGTTGACCATTTTTACTACAAAGTACATTTACCCCATTCATAGTCTTTCCCACTGTGGAGTGCTTTTTCTCTGGCATGCACACACACACACACACACACACTGATGAATGCATTAGAATAAAAGTGGGGTTAAGTATCTTGCCAAAGCCACTTTTATTTGCACCAGGGAAGCTAGTGATTGAACCACTGACCTTCCAATTGGCAGAGGACCCCTCTTCCTCTCATGCTGCAGCCCCCCAAACCCCTCCCTATATAAGACCACACCAAGATCTGTGTAATTCTAACTCGCTTCAGGAGTCATCAGGTCCCATTCTCTGGGTTTCTTGGACAACCTTTAAAGCTCATCTTTAGATGTTGCTCTCTATTTCCTTCATTCTCTTTATAGATGATTTATTACCTCCTCAGCACTATTCAGGTCTGGGCTCTGAGGCAGACATGTCACTCCAGTGGACCTGTTGCTGCTTATTTTTAGTGGCATACCTGAGGTGGTAACAAAAAAGCCTAAATATTGTATTTAAAATCTTTCGTGACGTCTCCTGTTACATGTAGACTAAACGGTGGCTTAGTCACAAGTTGGACTATAAAACAAACATCTGTTTCCCATGCTGATTCCTCCAATCCAGGGTCGTAAATAGCTGGAGCCCATCCCAGTAATTAACCTAACAAGAGGCAGGCTATACCCTGGACATGTCACTGGTCCATCACAGAGAGACAAACCACCAAACACACACACAGTCACTCCTAAGGACAGTTTAGGATGACCATTAAGCCTAACATGCATGTCTTTGGTCATTGAGAGGAAGCAGGAGTACCTGGAAGGAACCTGTGCTTTAGGGAGAACATGCAAACTCAGCACAGAAAGACCACTGTTTATCATGACTCAGCTCAATTGATGTATTTTTAAAGCGTCCTGAAATGACATTGTTGTAAAATGGAGCTAAACAAACAAAGTTGAACTGAACTGAATCTGTCTCCGTGATATCTTTCCCTACCTAATCAGTGTGGTAAAGTTTTAGTAATATTTACCGTTCATTTCCATCGCAGAATGTTATTACAAATCACATTAGTGAAATCTTCACTTCCAACATATTTTGGTTGTTTTCCTTTGAAAAGCTGCTCCTGCCAGTCAGCAGCAAAACAACAGATGGGATGTGTTATCTTTCAATATTTAACCAAAAACCCAATCTTTCTCTGGCTTAAGAAAAATAGGTGCTTTGCTAACATTCCTCTATTTGCTATACCTTCTGTGAAGACGGCGTTCTATAAGGATATAAGAGGTGCAGCATGCAAGCTCTAAGCTCTATTGTCAAAATAACTCCTTTTGACATATACCATTATTTCCATGCACACCAAGAATCCTTTCCTCTCTGTTTCTGCAAAGTTGACTGCTAATATACTATGTTTTGTCTCGATTATGGCATAAAATAATTAAAACTTTATCTTTATTGTAATAACTATTTTATTTATTATGTCTTCTAAATCATACATGTAAAAAAAACAGTGTCAACAAAAAATACATACTTCCATACTGTTATGTTGCTGCTGTCACACAGTCAAAGTTTACCCAACCATTTATTACCGTGTTGGCTGCAGAACAATTTCAGAACTTTCCTTTGGTTGATCGATTGTTTTTCTCTTACCTAATCAGGTTCTATTACCAAATACGAAGCATTACTCTGAAGCTGTGTTTTCAACATCATCCAAATTCCCTTATTCATAGTCTAAGGTTGTTCAAAGCAGCCGTGTAGCTATTATGAAATTGGGGCAGGGTGTGCATGGAGAAGTGCAGGTGTTTCAGGATGGGAAGTACAAGGAGGAGGAGTAGGAGGAAGGAGTGGGGACAGGACATGCATTTGAGTGTTTAGATACCTGAGGGATCTGGTATGGAAATCCCAAATTTCTCAGCCAAGTTGCAGCCCTTTGAACAGCAAAAGGCGTCAGCTAGCACAACGAGAAGCCATGTGGGTGTAACGAAGCGAGGACTACGCAAGGAAACATGCTGCCAGTCCTCTGAAATGTTAAATTGAAATGCAAAGCAGGACTGGGCCTTCTTATATTGAACAGATTTTCTAGCATCTGTGTGGGAGCCCTTAAACTTGCAAGGGCCATACCCAAAGCTCTGCATATTTACAGTAAATCAACATTATATTTAGGTTAGGATTACAAAAAAGCACATGGCTGGAGCTAAATGTTTGGTTTTTTCAGGTAACTGGGAGTCCAGCCAATCTGTTATTAAAATTTAGTGAGTGATAAAAACTTTACCTGAGAAAATAAGAAGTTGAATCTAGAGAAGAATCAGTTTTATCTGTAACTTTACTTTGACATAATCAAAGTTGCTGTTGTGTTAAAAGGTAATGATAAGCAATGTTTATCAAAGCAGGGTTTCTTATTGAGAGTTAAAATTACATGTGGTCAGAATGTGAAAACCGCCAGAAATTTTGCTCCAATCTCAGCCTCAAAAATGTTTCCTTTGGATTTGTGTTGCGTTTCACTCTCCACACTCCTTATTTTCCACTCTCTGCCATGTATTAAGAAACAACAGGCAAGGGAGAGGAGAAGGGGAGAAGGGGGAAGGAGGGGTGCACTGCAGACAGCGCAAAGAGGCCACGTTAACTTTGCATTTGTGCAAATGTACAGAGAAAATGGATGACCTCATTGTCTAAGGGGGAATGCAAAACCCATCAAACCCTTTCCAGTAAGAAGTTTCAACTCCTACATTTTAGTTTTCCTCAAAAACCCTTACCAGGATAAAGTAAAGAAGAGGTTTATATTTTAGACTGATGGCTTGTAGGGAAAAAAGTTGTGCAGGAGTCTAAGGCCCAATCCCATTTCTCATTCTTACCCCTACCCCTACTCCTTCCCCTACCCCTTTAAATGGAGCTACAAGGGGTAGGATTGAAAAGTCAGCCCTACGAACTGGGACACCCCGTCAACAATCGCATACGCCATCATCGCTGGTTTTTACGTTAGTTGAAGCGACATGTTGTAGTCCCAGTCTCTGGAGAAAACATGCTGTCCGCAACAGCGATAATCTCTTTTGTGTTGGCTATTGGCATGTATTTAAGATGCTCCAACACAACATCTGTTCGTTCACAAATGTGTTTGTAACTTTAATTTCATGCATCAACCGATAACTGAAGTCACAAACACATTTCTTCATTACAGTCACAAGGTATCGTTAGCATTACATCTATTTTGTGAATTGCATTTTGTGTTCCATGACGGCCACAATCTAGAAGGCCAGCAGCGAAGTTGCAAAAGTTTTATTAATAACGTTACCAGAGTAGATAACCATGGCTCGCTACAGAGCACCGCTAATGTCTAGTATGCTAACGCTAACATTACTGAAGCTTCATAGTAGGACTGGCGACTTTTTTTTTCACATGCATTTTATTAAGAGATTGACCATTAGGCTACATATTGAAATAACGTTAAACTATACAAATCAATGGTTGTCATCTTTTAAAAAAACTTTTCAGCGAGTGGATAAAATACACATTGGTGAACCTCTTTCGACTCGGCAGTAGCCATTATGCTGTGAATCGCAAGGTATTCTGGGGAATTTTTCATACCCCTCGGTTTGAAGTGTGCTCCTGAAAGATCTTCGTTTGAAGGGGTATATAGCCCTACCCCTTACCCCTTCCCCTCTGTCCTCATGGGAATTGGAACACCCCTACCACTACATGTAAACGCACAAAACGTAGGGGTAGGGCTAAGGGAAGAAATGGGATTCAGCCTAAAAGTTTCTGAGACTGTTATAAATATTTCCAGTTGAATTAAACATAATGAAATAGAAACGGCTGCTTTGGACATAAAAGCATCTTTAAATACATTTAAAAGTCCAAAATACAACTTATTGCAGTTCTCATATGCTCCTAAATCAGTGTCCCGTTTCAGATCTAATGTATTATTTATCCCATCGTGCCTCTAATTACCAAAATGACTGTTTAAGCAAACCTCATGTTGAGTTACACATTACTATATAAAAACCGTTGAAAGTTTAAAAAGAACTGTAACAAGTTAATGATGCATGATGTGTATTCCAGTTTTACATGACGAGACAATCTCCCCCCCCAAAAAAAACAAACCGCAATGGCTTTATGTGAGGCGTCACGAAAAATGCTCAAAACAGTGTGAAGGTGACATTTTTTCATTGTTGTTTCACAGATTTGATGCAAACATGCCAACGTATAGAATTATTATTCCACTGATCATATACATACTTCTATAACTGATCTGAAAGGGAAGTTAAAAAGAAAAGATGATTACTGTTGGTAACATGGTAAAAAATAAGAGTGTGTGACTGAGAGCCTCTCCTATTGTCTGCATCCTTATAAATACAATGCGCTGATGATGCTTTGGCCTCTATATGGAGCCAGAGCAACCCAGCACCATCCCCTGATCACAACACGGATGACACTGATGTGAATGAGAAAACATGACAGCCCTCTGCAGATATAAAATACATAACATTAATGGCTTCATCAATCTGTTAAAGGCATTCAATAATTCAGACTAATCTTACTTAATGTTCCTTGTGGCTTTATTTACTCAACTCAACTCAACTCAACTTTATTTATAAAGCCCTTTAAAACAACTGTTATTGTGACAAAGTGCTGTACATAATCAATAAAACAGTAAAATAAATTAAACAATAAATAATTTTAAAGTCAGAAATT